>JAOQMS010083874.1:0-20806 GCA_027563885.1 Erythroxylum longipes | reverse complement strand
GAGTACACAAGACTCCACAAGCCCAAATAATACCAGGAATAAGTATAAAAATTTTCAAGAAAAAATTCAGAGAGTACATTATATTTTTGTTAATTTTAAAATTCGGGAAAAATAAAAATAAAAACTCTAGCATTCAAAAAATTCCAGGAAAAATACCATAAAATAGAAATAAGCAAGTGGAGCAAACAGGAAAAATTTTGGGGAAGCAACACCACTGGAGACGGAAGGACGCGCCTACACGCGCCACCGCCGCGCGTGGGTAACGGTCAGCCGGGTCGGGCTGCGTCTTCCTCGCCCGGCTGACTGGTATCTGGGTCGCCCGACCCGGTTCGAAGAAAACTCGATAACTTTGTCAATTTTGATTCGTTTTCAACAAATTTGGTGTCATTAGATTCAAATTTTAACGATATATCAAAGCCCTCAATCAATTTCATGAAAAAAGCTACTGAAGAGGATCGGAAAAATTCGAAAAGAAACGGTTGTGGTTCGTTATGGTTCGGTTCTTCAAGTTCTTGAGTTTTACACAATACAACAGCAAATTTAACAATCCTAACATATGTTTTGATACCAAACCGAACCAAGCTACGACAAGAAACGATTTCACAGAAAATAACTTAACAAAACCGAAATTTCACAAAGAAATTATCCAAACAATTCGCAGTCACAATTAGGGTTATTAAGCTCTGATACCAATTGAAAGAAAATTAACACGAAATCACAGATTAATCTCATGATTAATCAACACAATTAATTAACCCTAAGATTGCAACATACTATATTTAATAATAGTATGGATAAATACCTGGAAATTGCGGAACAATTGAATCCATTGTTGTTTTCTGTGAAATGACGTGACAGAGACGCAAAGGATTTTCTACTGCTATTCCAAACCCTAATCAGAAAAAGCACATACAGTTCTCAATGGGACAACTGTATTTAAGGTCGGCTAGCAGTAGGGCCTCCTGTGTACTGCAAAACATGGGCCAAGCCTACCCATCATAGCAAGCCCATGAACACAGGCCCAATGACACGTTAAAGAGAGAATTAACAAGCCCAATTATCTTGACTTCAAATTAATCGGGATTTGTACAAAAATTATGTTTATTATGCTCGTCTATAAAATATTAACAAAATTCTATCAAATTCTTCATATTTGGGGTGTAAGAGGGTCATATAAACAACTCAATTCAACATTCATGTTTTGGCCAATGTTTTAAAAATTAGACCGAACATCGAACCGATTAAAGAAAAGATTTAAAATTTAAAAGCTCAACCAGTATTAAACTATTATAAAATCGGTATATAATAAATAAAAAGTAAAAATTATAAAAGTAAGTAAAATTAAAATATTTTATTAAAATAAAAATATACCAATGTCTATTATTATATAATAAACTAATAATAAATCAAATATAATAATTCAAACTAAATTTAAATTTGACATAAAATTTAAAATAGAAATTAAAATTAAAATTGTATTTCTGAAGGAGGTTGTATCTCATCATTGTCAAAAGTTTCAAATTTTTCAATGCTATCTAAAGACTCGTAAACCACGCTTGCATCCAAAATATTTGCATCAACTTCTTCTACTGTATTAAAATAAATTACAAATTAATAATGTATGAAATTATTTTACAATTATAAATTTGTAATACATTATACTTTTAACTTTAGTATGATCAAAATAAGATATGAACTGACCATCAATAAATATTTTTAATTCATTCATTGTGACAAATGAATTTTCTTCATAAATTATCTGTTTAAGTTTATTATAATCAAGATTAGAGAATGATTCTTTTTCTTTGATCCAAAAATCAACAAGGTCAATATAATCAATATCAACTAGATTATATATTCACTTCTTACTAAACACTCCGAATATATAATAGAGAAATTATAAAGTCAATAATAAAAATTAATAAAAATATAAAATATAAAATATAAAATACTTGTTCTTTATTCTCCTATTATAAGTAACATAAAAAAGGTTATTAAGTCTTTAATGCTCCAAACAATTTTCTACATTAAAGAACGCTCCAATTACATTTATAATATGATGTAGAAGTTGTTTCATTGAGTAATCTAATACTGAGTTATTTCAATGTTGGAGCACTTTTACTAATAATCTCCACCATTCATCTATATTTTGAATTAATAGTTATAAAAATATATATATATGTATCATTAACAAGTAAGAATGAAATAAAAGTATAAAAACTTACTAGTTAGATTTTTTTCATCATAAATTCTCTCTTTATTGATGATCTAACAAAATTTTCTAAACCATCACAATATAATTTAATTTTAGTTGTCGCTAGTGATTGCTCTTCAATAGAGAAAATACCTTTGCATTTAATCACATCAAACAAATTGTCCTTAATGTTATTTATAGATTTGTCTCCACTATATAAACAATAAGGATTGAGAAAATAAGTTGCCAAGTGGATCCTTTGATAAAGATGCTCTTCCTATTGTCAGTCAAGAATATTCATATAAAGCTTGTACAATTTTTTCTTTCTTTTAAAAAGATTTATAATTGTTTTGTGAGCTTTATAAATACACCATCATATATATTCCCCAAAGATGGCTTCTCATTTAGGTAAAAAATTCCCAACAACCTTATAAACCCGACCATAATCTTCACAATAATTAAACAAGTATCCTAAAATTTATTATCTAGGATAATAGCACAAACTTCTTTTCCTTTTGCACTCTTTAATAACTTATAACTTGAAAATACTTACTTGTCGCTAAATTTTGAATTAGTTGTTTATGTTCATAAAAACTTGTCCAAGTAATGAATATAGTTGCAAACTTGGCAGTAGCAGGACTCACAATCTCAACTCAATCTTCTTACTGTCTTAACTAAGACAAAAATGTGATGATTATACACAAAAATTGTGATCTTAGATACATATAAAGCAAGACTAGAAATACAGTTCATATTACCAATATCCTTTTTAAAAAAATATATACAATGAGCAATATATAGATACCAATAAATATACTCATACTTTGATTGTAACAAATACCCAGTTGTTACATAATTAGTTTTATTATTTGTAAGAAAATGCAAAACGTTCTTTAGAAAACAATTTAAATAAAGCATTAGCACTTTTTACTATATCAGAAGCATCAACATACTTGATAAAAATTGTTATAATAATAAACTAAGAAATTTATCAAGGTTCTTTGTCTTTAATTAGTCCACCCATCTGCCATAATAATGCATCCTATTGATTCCCAACTAGACTTATATGTCTTCACAATTAAATGACTTTCCTTTTTTAAATTTTGAAACAAAGGTATACCAATCTCATAATAAGAAGGTACCTTAAATCGTGGACCTATTGTTGTTATTAAATATATTGCTTCTTGAAAATATTGTGAGTTTAAAGCATGTAAAAGAATATATTAATGATATAACCATCTAGCTCATTCCTGTTTACATCGCAAAACAACATTCTTATCAATCAAAACATTTTTTAAACTAGGTTGAGAACCATTGGTAGTTCTCAAAAGAAAATAAGAATCTATATCAATAGTAACTTTCCTTTTTACTTTATCTAATAATTGTGGTGCTTCATCATCTTCAAAAGATATATCATGAGCCTCTTTATTTTTATTTTTATTTTTTATTTATTGTTGTCAATAATTTTTAATCTTATCACATACATCGAATGATACTTTTTTGCAAGAGGCAATATTACTATTAATACCAGCAAGATGTTCTTTCATTCTATAAATTCCTCTCCCTTTAAATATTCTACGGTAAAACATACAATTAAATTGGATCTTCCCATAAGATGCTTGAGAAGAAGAAAAATAATTCCATATTGGATTGGACTTATAATGAGTAGAGGATGTTATGATCATTGAATCTTTTTTTGATGATTATATATTCTCCATTATAATTTTAACCTGGAAATATGAGAAAATATTTTTGTTAGTTTTGTACAAAAACAAGTAAGTTAATAATTAGAAATAAGTCACAAATAATGAACTAAAGAAGAAAGATGAAATGAAATGATAAAAGATAAAAGTCTGAAAATTTAAAATACCCGTCGACTTTGTCTTATTGATTCTCATATCTTTTATGTCAATTTGATAATATGAGATTTGACTTCAATCGCCATAACCAACAAAAGAAACACAATAAAAAAAGAGAGTTAACTTGTGTTCTTGACACAAAGGAATCAAAGTATATATAGAAGAAATATAAAAAAAAGGTTGAAAAGAATTGAAAAAAATAAAAAGAATTCAAATAGGAAACAAAAATTGAAATAATTTCCAAGATTGAATATATCTAAAATGTCAAAAGCTTAAGTATGTTTAAAGAAGGACACTCATAAATTATCCTAAACAAAATTATTTATTTATGCTAAATTACTAATTAATAACTTTTAAGTGTCCTTTAAATATACTTCTTTAAAGTTAAACATCACTTTTTAACATACTATTAAATTATCATAAACAAAACTATTTATCTATACTAAATTAGTAAATTACTAGTTAATAATTTTTTAGTTTCTGCCTTTAAACATACTCCTTTAAAGTTTAAACATCACTTTTTAACATACTATTAAATTATCTTAAACAAACTTACTTATCCATACTAGATTACTAATTAATAACACTTTTAGTTTCCTTCTTTAAACATACTTCTTTAAAGTTTAAAAATTACTCCTTAAAACATTCTTAAATTATCCTAAACAAAATTTCTTACCTATATTAGGTTATTAATTAATAAGTCCTTTCAATATACTTCTTTAAAGTTTAAATACCACTATGTAAAACACCCTTAAATTACCTCAAACAAATTTCCTTATCTGTACTAAACTACTAATTAATAACTTTTTAGTATCCTTTTTAAAATATAATTGATGTTAAAATTTAAATAAAATTATATTTTATTTTGATTAATAAATATTAATATTCTTAATGTCCTAAAATAATTGAAAATTATATCTTCTTCTTATTTTTAAATTTTAATATTTATTTCAAATATGATATGAAAAGGCCATAAAAAGTAATTACAATTTACTAAAGCTCATGTTGACTACTCTTCAAAACCAAATAGACACTATAACAAACAACACATTTAGTGACAAAAATAAACGTTGCTAAATAATAACAAATCGACGCAAATACTAATTTGTGACAAAAAATACTGTCTCCCACATCGTCGCTGAATTTCGGTAGCAAAACAACATCAGCGATGTTTTATTAAAATCGTTGCTAAAACGTTTCTTCGACACAAAATATTTGTCGGTAAAAAGTATAACCGACGAGAGTAAAGAACGTTGTACATAGTTTTTTGCGACGTTTCTATTTCGTAGCTAAAAGTTTTTCCTATAAAACTATATTCGTAGGTAATTATTTTTAGTGATGATTTTATTTTGGTAGTATAATAGTTTTAGCTACTAATTTTTTGTTGTAGGGAAATGTTTTTAGAGACGTTCCTATAAACGTAGGTAAAAACATTTTGTGACGATTTTGATTTTGGTAGCCAATAGTTTTTTGTGGCGATTTTGTTTTTGTAGCAAAATACTTTTAGCCACTAATTTGTGGTTGTATCAAAATGTTTTTAACGATATTCTTGTAAACATAGTTAATAACTTTTTGTGACGATTTTGTTTTGGTAGCTAATATTATTTATTGACAAAATTTAATTTTGAATTTAAATATTATTATAATTGTTAAAAACAAATTTATTACAAATTTTAAGACAGTTTGAAATATAAAAATTATTCATTTTATAATTAATGTTACTGACATATTTTTGAATAATAATAAATTGAAATAATATAAACATTAAAATGGAATGTATTTTATTAAAAAAATAATTACAGGTTATACACAAACTAAGACTCCTCATCGTCGTTACTACTACTGACATATGCTGAGCCTAGTAATTGTTTGACTATCTTTTTAAGCTTGTTCACTTCTTTTACATTACGATTTAACTTGTCTTCTGTACATTGTAACTTAGTCTTCAGTGCCTGGTTCTTCTCTTGAAGTGCCGTGACATATGCTGGTCGTGAAGAAGAGGCACTAACAGGCTGAGGGTTATACCCAAGACCTTTGATATACCCCGATCGTGTACCAAGGACATTGTTGCAAATGTCATCGACATTAGGCTGATTTCCATCAGCCAATGATGTCTGCAACAACTCTTGCATCTTATCCTACAATTTAAAATAGAAAATCGAGTTAACTAAAAAATTATTACTTACTATTACATAGAAAAATAAATTGTAATATTAATTTATTTGTACTTACATAATTACTTTGTGCCTCTTCAGACGTCCAACCTTGACCTTCCTTGTAGTGTATGTGCTTGTACAGTATGATCTTATCACACTCTTGCCCTTGGAGTTGTGTTTGACTCTATAATATGAATTTAAAAAATTATAACTAATTAGAATTTATTGCATTAAAAATAGAATAATAAATTGAAAACGTTATACTTACAAATTCTTGTCGGATGACAACAAATGATCTGGGGGTGGTGTTATGAGGAGTCTTCACTTTTGCTCTGTTAGCCTTGGCTTTCTCACACTTTTCCTAAATTAAGACAAGTAGTTATGAGATGTATAAAAATAATTAATGGAAGGAAATATGAAGAGAAAAACAAACAAACCTAAACCTTCGCTGAAGCCCAATAATCACACATTTCATTCCAATTTTCTTCAGTCACTCGTTCCGGAACATGTCTCCTTGCGTCTTCATCGAAAGGGAAGGCTAGTAATATTTATGAAGTCGATATCGATGATTCTTCAATCTTTGTTTCAACAGTGAACTAACACTGCTTGAAACCTCAGGCGTATCGATATTAACGATATTGAGTTTCATCTGGGAAAAACATGTATAAGTTAAGTTATTATTTTTGTTAAGTAAAATCATAATACATTTAATGAAATGAATTGAAATATTACTGAAAATTTGTCCAAAGTATTTGGAGCAAGTTGTCTTCCTTCAATTGCCTGACATGCTGAAAGCAAGGCAACTCATTCCTCACAATGACGCCCAACTCATTGGCCAATTTTGTATCTAGGATCTTATCCATTGGGCGTCGTTGCGTGGGGTCAATCATCACTGACAACTTGGTATTCATTGCAACATTCATCCGTTATAGCTCAGCACCTTTTGTCTTACCTCTACCTCATTTTCTGATGCCAGTATTGGAAACTGCAAAAAACATAACGAAAAAATACACTAAACATGTAATGAGCAATTTCAGCATAAATATAAATATGTTTGGTTATCAATAACAGACCTAAAGATCCCTCATGACTACCAAATGATGTAGGTAAAAGTTGTCGCTGATTTTCTTCTAGTTGTTCTGTGGGAGAAACTTCATTTGCCGTTACTACCCTCTTTCCTTTGTTTCTACCATGGCCCATTATAATGAAACTATGTAAAACAAATTATAAACATAACGTATAATTGTAATTGAAAAATAAAATTAACATTCCAAGTCGAACATTACGACAATCTTGTCCAAACCATGGGAACTTTCTATCAAGCTTTTTACATGCCATTGAGTCTGCTGGATGATGCATAATGTTATCATCAATGTGTTTCTCTTTATGCCACCTTATGTCTATGGCTATTTTTTTGACATAAACAGCCTTTGTAATCATGGTTTAATAGGAAAGTATTGAAGGATTTTCATCGGTATCTTTTTCCCTTTCCCATCATCCACCTGCTACCTTGATGTAGCACAAATAGGACACTCCTGAAGTTCTTTACTTTCCTTTCAATAAAGAACACAATTATACTTACAAGCATGAATTGAAATATATCCCAATCTAAGGTCTCTTAACAATTTCTTCGCATCATAGTAAGATTTCGGTAACTTATGTCCCATAGGTAATGCATCATTTAGTAAGTCAATTAACATGTCCAATGACTTGTTACTCTATTTATTATAAACCTTCAAATGCAACAACTTCACAACAAATGATAGTTGAGAAAAATTAGAGCACCCCGGATATAATTGTTCTTGAGCAACTTTCAATAACTTACTAAATTTATCTTCTGTCATACTACCAATTATGTTAAGCATTCCTGTTTCATTTATATTCTCCATATAATTTTGGTAATCGTCTAACATCTCATCAATCCTATCATCACCATCATCATTTACATCACAATCATCAACATCATTATTGTAACTATCATCATAAGATGTATCGACACTTCTACTACAACTTGCTTCCTTACATTCACCATGATAAAGCCATAGAGTATAGAATTTGTCTATGCCTCAGATGAGCAAGTGATGATATACCACATCTTGACTTTAGAAGTCCACATTTAAGCAATCAATGCATGGACAACGAATACTACATTCATCACCTATCTGATCTTTTACAAATTGCATGAAACTCTTAACTTCTTCTACGTATTCAATTGACCATTTTCGATGAGACATCCAACTCTTATCCATTTAGCCATACAATACAAGAAATAACTAAGTTATAGCATACATTTTTTGCTTTATATTACGTTAAAAAAACCTATGTTTAATATTACATGCAGTTAACAACGTTGTATCAGTTCATACGTACCAATTAAGTAAATAATATACAACAAAATGAAATGACAACCGATATATAAAACAATAAAGGTTAATACTAATTCGCATACCTAAAGATGTATAGTTGTATAGAGTTGACTTGAGTTGTTAATGTTGTTGGAATATAATAGGATACTCTGATACAAATTTACAAAGATAGAAAGAAGAAAGGGATTAAAACCGAAACAATATTCTTAGTTTTGGACTAAATGTGGTGGGCAGAGAAAAATGTACTTGAGGATGCCACACAAATTATGCAATTTTTAGCTCTAAGTAAAAAGAGGAACACAGAATCTGCAAAATAGACAAAGGATTTGGTGAACAACAAAATCTATTATAAATAAATTGAAAACTATGAATTAAAGGTTAAATGGCCTAAAATCATATTTAATATGTATAGACATTATAATGACATAATTTATAAATATCTAAATTGTGCACAAAGAAGGAAGATTAGGTTCCATAAGAGATGGGACTTAAAGGAAAGGATATGCCAATAATTAAGACTTGAAAGAAAGAAGGTTAAAGAATTTCAATGTCGACCTACCTTAGGCATTTATATAAAGCAAAAATTGTCTCTTTTATGTTACCTAATTAATTTGGATAGTGGTACTTTTTGTACATAAGAGTAGTATTGTTTGTTTAAGGTGGTAGTGTTTTTTAATATATTTGATTTTTTCATCTATATAGTATTTTAAGCTTATTAATGAAGCCTTTTAAGGTTTTCTTCGTAGGCTTTTTTCATTTTCGTTAGTTTCTCTTAAATGCTCTGAAGTTTCCTTAAACAAAAATAGGCCTAGGAATTAAAAAAAATTAATTGTAACAAATTAATTAGTTTTTATACTTTCTCCACTTTAACTAATTCCTATACTTTCTCCACTTTCAAATCAAATTCAAAATTAACACACTTTAGGCATTTTTTTGGTTGTTGATACAATGCAAATTCATCTTGGAAGTAAGTATATAAGGACAAGATCAAGCAAAACAAAATTGCTTTTGATTCATATATAGAACATGATTATATATATTAATTTAATTTAGAATTAAAAGAAATTAATTGTAACACATTAATTAGTTTTTATACTTTCTCCACTTTCAAATCAAATGCAAAATTAACACAGTTTAGGCATTTTTTTGTTCTTGAAGCAATGCAAATAGTAAATATGTAAGGACATAATAAAAGAGTATACAACATCTTTATCATTAGTATAGGCTCCGTAATCATCAAAGTAGTATGAAAAAGCTCATAATCATTATAGGTATTACTATTAACAAAGAGGCATAAAAGATGCTCATATTCATTATAGAACATATTTATATCAATAAAGTATGTCATTTTATAATTCATAACCTAGGACTTATAGTCATATCAAGAGAGTATCATAACCCCTCATATATCCAAAAGAGTGCTCTCATTTACCAATACATCAAAAAATGATCTAAAAATTCATATTCTTTATATTCTCGTAGGTCTCTCATATGAACCATATTACTTTAAAAGTTTCCATGTTAGTGAACTTTTCAAACCAATTTTCATACACTGTTGAAACACAAAAACTAATTGAACTTTCATAATCTTTCATATAACCCTCCAAATATTCATAAAAAAACGATTATTTCACAGTGAACAATAAACAAATGTCTCAACAATACATCAGCTACCAGAGGACTTTCATCGAACACCTTATAAACATAACATAACTTAAGTCTTCTTCAAGCATTCATCATCTCTGTTGCCTTTCTTCACTAGCATTCACACATTGAAACATGTCAACAACAAATCCAAGCAACTAATCCTAAGTTTCACGACTCTTAATCGCATTTAACAAACACAATGACATTCGGTAAAATAAACCCACCACAAATCCAAAAATTTCTTACTAGTTAACTAGCACTGTAGGGCTGCAGCAGAGGAGAATAACGTGTTAACAGAGAAACCCACACAATTAACAATGATGAAGAGAGCAAAAATGGCGAAAACGAAGCTGGGAGAGAGGAGGAAGAAATAAGTGAGGAGGCGAGGCTGGGGGGATTTAGGTTTCTCATTTTCAGCATGCTGAAGCACGAAGAAACTCGGCTTCAGTCATGAAATGCCAACATTTACCTACCATATTATAGATTCGTCACCAATGCAAGGAAAATGATTGGAGACGATTAAATATTTCATCACCAAATGTTAACATATTGCTACGAGAACAGAATAGCGTTGCAAAATGTAAAACATTTTGCTAACGACAACCGACGATGTCCCACCTAAAATTTTTTACCGTTACAACATTTAGCACATAAATGAGATTCGTCGTCAAATGTCAAACGTTTAGCTACAATATATTATAACCGTCACCAATACATTTGGAAAATGCAAAAAATGACATTATTATATTATTCTGATCTCCCACATTTTGCAACAAAACATACTTTAGCTGCGAAGAAACTGTAACATCGTAAAATGTACAATATTTTGCTACCAAGTCCTTAAATCGTCGCAAAAACTATTTCTTTTACCTTTCCCGATGGTGGCAGGTTTCGTTGCATAAAAGTGTAATTTGGCTACCAATTTTATATAACGTTGCCAAAACCCAAGCATTTTGGGAATGACTAATCTTTAAATGTAATTTGGTAGAAATAGTTTTATAATTATATTACAATGTCTTCTTAAATTATTATTATTTATTTTTATTAATTACAATAATTAAAATGTTTAATTTTTCAAATAATTTTTATGAAATTATATTAATGAAAATGTATGATTGTCTGAAAATTGTAAGTCTATTTTATTTTATTTGAACGGTATGCAAATTAATTTCTAAATAGTTTTCAAATGATTAATTTAATTTTTAATTCAAATTATGTTTTATTTGGAATATGAAAATAAATTTATTAAAAATTATTCAATAAACCGGCAGGCTTTTGCGACGAGCCATGTATTACTCGCTACATTTGACGATTGTTGAATAAATACAATAAATCGTAGGAAATTACTTAATACTACTTTCAAAAAACTACAACAAATAATAAACGACATCGTTTACCTAAACTACAAAAACAACTTCATTTTGTATTAGGTTTTCAAAGACAAAAACATAAAAGTGTACTCCATTTTCGTTCAAGCTGTCAACACCAATCCAAAATCCTCTCTTAGATAACTTATTTGGGTTTTAGTTTTTGCTCATCACCGTCGAAGAATAATTATTCACTGAATCAGTATTATTCTTTTGTTCTATTGTGATTATTCTTTTGTTCTTTTATTTTATTATGATTATTCACTAAAACCCTTTAGGTGTTTATTATGAGTTCTTAATTATGCATTTGATGTATGAGTTGTGTTTATGGTTGTTTTTTGAAGATGATTTACTATCTACCTTTATTATTTCTTTATGTTTGTCTTCCCACCGATGTTTGACGCTTAATCTCAACAAAGCTTTGTTTCTGCATTGATGAAATTGTTTCAAGAGTATTTTACTTTTATTCATTTCCATTAATCGTAATATAGAGACATATAGATAATACTATATTTCTGTGCATCAAGAACATAGTCATGTCTATCACACATATAAATTCTAAATTTTGCATATGATACAAATTACACAATAAATTTTTGAAATTTTACTAAAGGTAATTTTCATATCATTACGCATATTGAAGATGTGTAAGTGCTAAACTAGAATAGTTTCACTTGTAATCGAATTGGAGTTAAACATATACACATTTTATTCTAAATCGACTTTTGTAGAATATAATTCTTAACATTATTAATCAAGAAATGTCGACATAGAGACTAGTTCCAAATGGCCCTAATTCATTTTGTTAGGAGGAATGTGGCAAAATTGTCCCTACTGAAAAAACCAACAATGAAGAAAAAATCTCCACTTCATACGCTAATCATCGTTTGCCTTCCATGGCTGATCTTCTGCTTCAAGATGTTTAGTATCATCCGAACAACGTCACTTTCCTTATTATGTACATCTCATTTCCTTTTATAAAGCTATTACATATATTCATATTTGATGGTTTATACTACATGCTGTTTTAAGCTTCCTTGAGTCTCGAAGATGACATGTATGGCTATGGAGGCGGAAGCGATGTCACAACAATCCATAAAGTTAGGGAAATTGGTTGTTTTGGAAAATTTGTCAATTCCACATACTTCGCCTGCTTTTTCACGTATACATGTCACTCCAATTTCAGTTCATTTAATGGTTTACTAATATGATAATATCTAAGTTCTATACTGATTGTGTTTTAGGTACTAAATCTAGCGACTCATTCACTGTATCCTCTATAAGTTTAGCTATAGCAGAAAAGCTATTGCAAGAGGGTGTGAAAAACCCTACACTTGAGGGAACAACTGTTACTGTTCCAATTGGTGTGTTCGAATGTGCAAAGACCCTTCTCAGGAATCCAGACATCAAGGACTAATTTACCCTTACTAACTCTCATATTACTTAGAATCCAAACAAATAATTATATCATTGTCATTTAGCAAGTCAATCAAATGAACTCAGCTTTAAAGTCGATTTATTGTTGTATCTATAATAATCTGCCAAACAACATATCTCCTACTTAGGGGTTAAGTTGCATACTATTGAATGTGGACTGTTATTGTTCTGGTTCTATGACTGTATCAATTAGGTAACTTTTAATTTAAAGTTCGTACTACTCCATATATCATATTATTATATTTATAAAAATTTTTAAAAATTTTATAACTAATTTTTGCAATGTTAGTAAATACTAATGATTAATTAATACTAAACTTTAACACTTAAAATTATGTTGTGAGTTTTTTTTATGAATAATACGTTGTAAACATTCAAAACAAATCTCCAATAAAACATATATTTTAACTATGATAGATTATAAAAATGTTAGTTTAATAATTTTGAAAAATGACATACAATTAGTGACGATTTCTAGGAATCGTCACTGAATGTGTATCATTCACTACAAGAAAATATAAGATAGCAACGGAATACTACCGACGGGCAAAACTCCGTCTGTAATTACTGACAGAAACTCAGTATTTGTCGGTGAATTTGTCGTGAAAATTTTCATTTTGTGATAGACCAAATTTTCGTCGGTAAAGGTAGAAGGAAAACATTCTCGAAAATTTTTTGATCGAATATAATGACAGAAAATATGCAACCGTCGCTAAATCAGGCGGGAAGTCTTCCCGCTATTTAATAGGGGTAAAATTTTACCGATGGAATATTTTTAGTTGATGAATTTTACGTGACATTGGTTATGTACCGACGGTATTTGCGTTCCGTCGTTAAATTAAAAGTAATCATTTTAAAACGAAAACAACGTCGTTCTAGTTCGGGGGTTAAAGGACCCCTGACCCTTTCTTCTTCCTTTCTCCTCTTCTTATTCTTTTTTCAGTTGTCATCGTCCTCTCCCTGCACCGTGCGTCTCCTCTGCTTGTCACGCTATCCTCTCCCCTCCTTGCTGCGCCGTCCTGTCATGCGTCTCCTCTCCTAATCACTGTGAGTCTCATCTCGTTGCGGTGCTGTGCTATTGTCGTCGTTTGCATCTCCCTCTTCAACGTCACCGTCTGGGTCTCCTCTCCGTCGACTGTATTGATTTAGGTACATATATACTATATTTTCATAACGAGCAAATTTAGGGTATATGAATATGCAATATTTAGGCATATATGATGATTGGGTTAATTAGCTGAATATGTTGATTGGGTTGGATGAATGTATATGTAATGTTTTCATACATTAATTCATGTATTTTTTGTGCGATATATGCATATATAAAGGATAATGTACAGATTATATGCTAGGGAATGATTACTATGAGACTTAGTTTTATTGTTAGGCTAGGATTAAAAATCATAGTAATATATGTAGTATGGAAGACTAGAGTCAAGAGTAGCATCTTTGCTGAGAGACTTTGTAATTTAAAATGTCTATTGCAAGAATAATTTTGAGTTTGTTTTTTCACTTTGTCATAAATTCTAGAGAAACAACTAGTCAATAATAGTGATTCTAACCTTTTTATGTATATAAGTTCTTCACAAAACAGAAATGAAAATAGCTAATTTGTAACATATTTGTACCAGAAAATAGGCACAATACCACTACTAAATGTCCCACATAAATAATGGATTCTAAACAAGTGCAAGTCATATACATGAAAAATTGCATATGTTCAATTTAAACAAGCACAAGTCATTGACATGAACGATTGATCTATAACCATTTTTCAGTTTACAATAGAGGATGTCATAATAATCAAGTTATAATTTCATTCAACTTGAGAAACTTTAATAGTAACCAATTTAGTTAATGAATCATAAGTAAGTAGAAGATGATAGGTGTGTGCCCTATATAGAAAGGTAACCAATATAGGAAAGTATAAGCTAATAGCTTAGAAAAGAAGAGACATAAAGTAAATGTTGTCACTGTAGTAATTTTTAAGCTTTCAAAAATCCAATGGATTTCAAATTATCCATTTCCTGTGTTGCGAAATGCCTTGTTTCCTCTTATTCAATTTTCTCAGAGTTCTCCACACTTACACTCACACTCTCCATATCCATGTCAATTTGTAGCTTAAATTAATCATACTATATAGTCATTGGGGGGATCGGTATTTTTGAGTACTCATATTTAATAACTTATAGTAGTTGATTATATGCATTTTTAGATATATTTAATTAGGTTTGAACACTTTTTTTTGTCTACTTTATGTATAAAGTAAATTTGTTTGAATTAAGTTAAATTAGAAATATTGTTTAGTGAGATTGAGATTGTGTTATAAGTTTACGTAACTATTTAAAGATCTAAGTGATTGATGAATTGGATGATTGAACCTATAATGGTAATATTTGATCAATTGATTGAACTATTGAAGTTTCTTATAAGTATTGATATTTGATCATTTTTATTTCCTATATTTACACTTGTAAGATTTCCTTCTTCACTTAGTAAAAGACCAAAAAAATCATTAAAAGAGATCACATGCCTTAATATTGCAATTTCATGATAACAACTTTAATTGATACATAATAGTGTTCTTGAAGTAGATCACATGCGTATTTTGATTTGTTGCTCCCATGACTTGTGGAAACAAGACATTATCCACTCCTTGCTAAATTAGGAACAAAGCCTTTGCATTTTTCTATTTCTTGTCCCTCAATTCATTCCAATGGCATTTACAATGTTATTATTGATTACCATATAATTCTAATGTATATAACACTTTTTCCTATTTGGTAAGACTCAATAACTCTCATAATCCACTTCTTTTTCATACCTTACTTTGACATCAAATGTTGAAAGAGAAAAGGATAACTTAATTTTTTTATTTAAAAATAATCTCTCATTATTTTGAGAATAAACATTATCTTATTAAAAGTGGTACGACAAAAACAAAGAAAACACATGGCTCTTACAAAAATTTTAGGATCTTATAAAAACTAGTGAGGGTTTTTTTGGGAGTCCAATTATATTTATGATTTTCTTTTCTAGTTTTGTATCTATTTGATAGTTATTAGACTTTGTGTGGTTGTTAATTTGATACAAATGCTACATTTGATTATTTTGTTGGGAAGGAAATGAATGAATTATACTTCTTTCATTTATTATTTGGCAATCTATAAAGATTGAGTTTTCTACATGTTGTAGTGGTACTATCCTCTACTTAAAACCATCTTGTAACGATTAAGTGAATCTAAGTTTTTTGTTGGGCATAAAATCACTATAACCCTTTTCCCCTTTTCCTTGTTTTTTGTTTTATACCTTTTATTTTCCATTATCAAACTAAAGATGATTTTTTCATCATGGTATTGTTTCTAATCAAAATGGTATCTCCTCCGCTCTCCGTCGCCAACCTTCTCCTCTCCTCGCCGTCGCCATCTTTCTTCCTCGCACGTCTGCAGCTTCTACTCCACTATTCGTCGTCGTCTATCACATGTTGCACATCGCACGTTTCCGTCCAACGCACGACTGTCCATCGTAAGTTTTGTGTTTCTGTTGTAATTTGTTGTAATATTTTGTTGTAATTGTTGTAATAATAATTTGTTGTAATGTTTTGAAGAGAAGGGATTTGAGATTGAAGTGTGAATTTGAGATTGAGGGGAAGGGATTTGAGATTGAAGTGTGTATTTGAAGTGTATATTTGAGATTGAAGAGAAGGAGTTGAGATTGAAGTGTGTATTTGAGATTGAAGAGAAGGGATTTTAGATTGAATTGTGTATTTGAAGTGTGTGTTTGACATTATGTATTTGATATTGAATTGTGTATTTGAAGTGTGTATTTGAATTGTGTATTTAAAGAGAAGGGATTGTGTATTTGATGTGTGTATTTGAGATTGAGTATTTGAAGTGTGTATTTGAGATTGAAGAGAAGGGATTTGAGATTGAAGTGTGAATTTGAGATTGAGGAGAAGGGATTTGAGATTAAAGTGTGTAGTTGAAGTGTGTATTTGAGATTGAAGAGATGTATTTGAGATTGAAGTGTGTATTTGAGATTGAAGAGAAGGGATTTGAGATTGAATTGTGTATTTGAAGTGTGTATTTGACAATGTGTATTTGATATTGAATTGTGTATTTGAAGTGTGTATTTGAGATTGTGTATTTGAAGAGAATGGATTGTGTAATTGAACTGTGTATTTGAGATTGTGTATTTGAAGTGTATATTTGATATTATGTATTTGATATTAAATTGTGTATTTGAAGTGTGTATTTAAGAATGTGTATTTGAATTGTGTATTTGAAGAGAAAGGATTGTGTAATTGAAGTGTGTATTTGAGATTGTGTATTTGAAGTGTGTATTTGAATTGTCTATTTGAAGAGAAGGGATTGTGTAATTGAAGTATGTATTTGAATTGTGTATTTGAAGTGTGTATTTGAGATTGTATATTTGATATTGAATTGTGTATTTGAAGAGAAGGGATTGTGTATTTGAAGTGTATATTTAAAAAATAGCGTAATGTTATTATTCATATTATAATTAATTTTATGATTATTATTTTTGTCATTAATTATTAACCCTATTTTTATTAATATTATTATTTTTATTAATCTTATTAATTTTATCTTTCGTATTATTAATAATAATAATAATTGTTAATTTTCTACTAATTATTATTGTTATTGTAATATTATTTTTATAATTATTAGTATTATTATTATTAATAATTTTCTATTATTATTGATGATATTATTATTATTGTAATATTATTATTATTATTAAAATTATTATTCTTATTTTATTTATTAATAATATTATATTATTATTATTATTATCAAATTTATTATTCTTATTCAATTTATTAATATTAATAATAATAATAATATTATTATTATTATTATTACTATTGTACTTATTATTATTCATATTATAATTATTTGTTTATTATTATTATTATTATTGTAATTAATTTTTAATTATTATTATTATTATTAATTTTATTGTTCTTATTAATTTTAATATTAGTAATAATTATTATTGTTATATTTAATACAATACAGTTGTTTATCGTATAGTAGTTATATTATGAGTCCTTACTTTTGTACTTTGCTTTCACCAAATAACAAAAAACTGTATTATATTAAATATTTTATTTTTTCGCGGGACTTATTGTGTGGAAGATCGTCGCTCATCTTTCTTTGTTGTAGTCTGAAATTGTCCATCCATCCTGGTTAGTTATCGAACTAAAGTTTACTATATTTATTGCTTTAATAATATGATTATAATACCTTTGTTCTTCTGCTTTGAGTTAATACAACAATTATCAAGTGTTCTGTCTTCTTTCTTACATTAGTTTATGATGTTGTATTACCACAAGTGTATTAGATTAAATCTTTCTTCGTTATAGTCTAAAGTTGTCCATCCATTCAGGTTAGTCATGCAACTAATTAATATTTACCATATGCATTACTTTAATAATACGATTATAATACCTTTGGATTTTGTGTGAATACGAATGGGGCCTTGATTTTGTTTTGTTGTTTAGAATATTCTTATAATCATTGATGACTTTTTATGTTCTTTAATATTCTAAGTATTTACTGTATGTGGAATCAGTTTGAAATCAATTGTAGGTGATTAATTCGATCGATTAATTGTAGGTGATTAATTACTACGATTAATACTTCAACTTCAATATGATTAATGCAAACACAGTATTATCACAAGGTAGTAATACATTTCATAGACAAGATAATTCATTCCATAATAAACGCCTAGGATGGTATATAGGCTAGAAACCCATGATACAGCTCCCATGAGGCTTATCGGTGAAATATTCCACGAGCCTAGGAGTCACAGCGAGAACTTATTTTCTTGATTCACAAGTGTAAACAATGCCATGTACCATAGTTTTGAAATCAATTATAGGTGATTAATTAAATTGGTTAATACTTAAGGGTTGTGTAAAGTTTAGATGTTTTGTAAATTTTGGGGTGCCATGAAGGATAGCAACTATGGAATCACTGATTTAAATTAACAGTTTTGCATAAATGAGCAATATTGATAGATCTTGGATGTATAGACGATTATCACGTGATGGTTTCATTAATCCTAAATTTTTTGAGGGAGTTGAAGCTTTTATTCATTATGCATGTTCTCAACTTGCATATATGGATGGGCCAAAGATCAGATGTCCATGTAAAAAATGCAAACACATTCATTTCCTTCTTATTGATGAAGTGACTGGGAATTTGTTGAGAAGAGGGTTTGTCCCCAATTATTTTCAATGGACACGACATGGGGAACCGTTGATTTGTATCACCTCAAGGAGTAATGAAGCACAATGGTCAGTTAGCTTCAATGAGTTTGAAGGTGGGATTGGATTTAGAACAAATAATGTGGATGCAAATGAAAATCCTTACATGTAAATGGTTTATGATGCAGGCAGTTATAGCTTTTAGGAAAATATAGAAATCTTGAAGAAGAACACAACCCTCAATCCAAACAATTTTTTGACTTACTACACTCAACTGACTAAGAACTACGATCAAATTATGAGACAATGACTCAATTGTCTTCAATTGCTATCTTAAACATAAAGTTTAAAGGGCATATTTCTGATCGTAGTTTTGATCAAATTCTTGGATGGTATAATGAATCATTACCTCCTGATCACACAATGGTTGATAGTTTTTACAATATGAAGAAACTTATTAGGGGTCTTGGTTTACCTGTTGAAAAGATTGATTGCTACAAATTGGGATGTATGTTGTATTAAGGTGATGATGTGGAATTACAAGAGTGTAAATTTTGTGGTCAATCTAGGTTCAAGCTTAGAAAGCATTCTATGAAAGGAAAGTTAGTACCCTAGAAGCGGATGTATTATTTCCCGCTAACTTTGAGAATTCAAAGACTATATGCTTCTGATGTTACTGCATCTCACATGAGATGGCATAATGAACACGAACAGGAAGATAAAATAATGAGTTATCCATCATATGCATTGGTATGGAAACATTTTAATGACACCCATTATGAGTTTGCAACTGAAAGTTGAAATGTTAGGTTAGGATTGTCGACGGATGGATTTCAACCTTTTGGTCAATCCGGCCAGCAATATTCATCATTGCTAGTCAAATTACTCCTTATAATTTTCCTCCATAGATGTGCATGAAAGAGGCATATAAATTCTTGACAGTGATTATGCTAGGGCCTACAAATCCAAAGCATAAAATTGATGTTTTCTTACAACCATTGATATTGGAATTGTAGCATCTTTAGGAATATGGTGTTCAGACATGGGATTTATCTGTAAAACAAAATTTTGTATTGAGAGCACCTTTGATGTCAACAATTAGTGATTTTCTGGCATATGCCATGTTATCTGGATGGAGCACAGCAGGAAAAATGGCTTATCCTTATTGTGGCAATGATTCTGATGCATTTTATCTTCCAAACGGGGGTAAAATATGTTGGTTTGACAACCACAGAAAATTTCTTACTCCAAATCATCCATTTAAGCGTAATAAACAAAAGTTCATTAAGAATAGGATGGTAAAAACACCTCCTTCCCCTGACAAATCTGGTGAAGAGATATTGTAGGAGATTGACGAATTAGGCTTACTAAAAGTTACAGAATTTGTAGCTGATGAAATTAATACAAGCATTAGTAGAAACTTTGACTGGAGAAAACGAAGCATCTTTTGGGATTTTCTATATTGGAAAACTAATTTGATACGTCATAATCTAGATATGATGCATATTGAAAAAAATATTTTTGACAATTTGTTCAATACCA
>JAOQMS010083855.1:0-20809 GCA_027563885.1 Erythroxylum longipes | reverse complement strand
GTGCTGTGATTTTGTGGCCTAATGGTTAAGGATAGGTTGTAAGATGGGTTATGGTGAATTTATGAAGTGAATTGTGTATTGGTTGTGTTAGAAATGGTATGGAAGATGTAGAATGTGAGTTAGGAGAAAATCTGGAAAATTTTTTTCTTGTTATCATCATTCTTATTCTGTTTGCCCTTTCCCTTAGCTTTCTGTCCACTACCTTTCTTTGAACCAGTTGATGTAGACTTACTTTTGGATCTGTTGTCTATAAACATCACCTCTGATTCTTTCTTGAAGTGATTGTTGTCTATTACTTCCTCCATCAAAGAATAAAAAAACCTCTTCACTGTTAGGGCATCACCACTTACATGCTTCACCACCTTCTTGAATCCATTATATTCCAGTTGGAATGATTTTAGAATCACCACTACTTGGTGTTCTTCTGAAATTTTCTCCCCCGTTGCTTCAAGGCCCTGAATTAGTTTAAAGAAATAATCCAGGTTGTCCTCAAGGGTTACTGTTGTATACATTTTGAAGTTTGTAAAATTGTGTAGCAGAGTCATTTTGTTGGATAAGCACCGTTTAGAGTAAATCTCATCGAGTTTCTCCCATAATAGCTTTGCAGTGTTGCAATCTTTCACTTTTCTGATGACAATTGGTGAAAGATGCAACATTAACTTGTAGTGAGCCAATCTTGCTTTCTTCAGGTTCTTGATAGGGTCTGTCTCATCATCATATGTTGCGTCTATGGCCCCAAAACATTCGTAGGATACAAGAAGGGCTTGCATTTGTAATTTCCAGATTGTAAAGTACTCATTTCTAGTGAACACTTCCATCTCTTTTCCTACCATTTTGTAGGTTCTTGGTAAAGATTTGTTTCTGTTCTTCATCTTCCTTTTTGATGGATTCTTGACTTGTGAATTGGGATGTGGACAGAGACCTAGATGCTCTGATACCAATCTGTTAGGATCTTTGTATGGCTTTCTGTTTCTTTATTAATAAGACTGATGATGGTTGATGCTTTGAACTTGTTTTGCAAAAATGAAAAAGTTGCAGAAAAGTAAGAAGACTAAGATTTTTTACTTGGTTCGATAACACAAAGCTATCTACGTCCATGAGTCAATCTCACACTAAGTTTCACTAGCTTCAAGAAGAGAAAAATACAAGAAATTGGGTGTTTCACAAACACCTTCAAGAGTTCCCTCACAAACTCCCTAATACTCTTTTGATAAGTACTCTAGTACTTTCTCAATTTTTTCTCTCTTTTGAACCAGAAGATTATGTACATGTATAAGCTGATTGTTTTTTATTGTGACTGTGGACTTGTATATTTATATAACAGAGTAGAGGATGTATGTTTCTGCCTTCTATTCCCACCTATCAATCCATGCTTTGTTTATTAAGCTTTGTGCTGCTCACGTGATTGTTGTCCATCTGCTGCCCATGTACATGACTAAAGCACTTCCTCTTATGCTGTGCGTTTTAAACCTTTAGTCAGATAGCATTTCTATTCTCTTCTTTCTTCGAATTCTCCATAACCTCTTCTTCACTTCTCACACACGTACAATCTTGTCCCAAAAATCCCCAATTGTGTTCTTTGATTGATGAGTTTGTGTGAGGGTTTATGGAGAAAATGTGATTTTCTTCAATCTATTTGTTCATCTTTGAAGACTCTTTTATTTGTTTTCTTCCAAATGTCATATATGACATAACTAATTGTAATGTAAAAGGTTGATGTCATATATGAAACAACTCAGTGAGTCTCTTATGTAATTGAAGTGAACCTTACAAGCCCATTATATAACTAATTAGTTTTTAATCATTCGTTCAATGACCTTTATCATGTTGATATGAAGAAACATATTTCAGCACTAGTAGACCTTTATAAGGTTAAGAATAAAGATGATGAGTTATAATATTTTGCAAATGATATATATCTATTTCACTAGGTTAATAGTCTTAAGGCAAATATAGAAAAAAAGTTGGGGTTGTAGATACTTAAAGTTAGAATGGAGACTTCTTATGCAACATTAGAAAGGCCAATGAAATTGATAACATTGAATGAATCTGTAAAGGCGAGATTAAAAAGTTTGAGTTTTTTACAATTGAATTTGAATTGAAATCCCATTATCTTAGATCTTTCATTACTTAAAATTTGTTTGGGTTTACTATTAATTAACATGATAAAGGAGGTAGAAATCATGCGCTATTTTATCATTGTGATGAGTTTGTTATGGAATCCAAATCCGATCAAAGTGTTGACAAGGAAAGTCCATCCTACTGAATCAAAAGTCATGTGAAAATCAACTTCTAATGCACAACTTTTTATATCATATTCCCTATGATAGTTATTATATCTTAAGCCAATAAGATATTATCCCCTATACTCCTTCTTGAATGATTGCTCCTAAAGTTGTGTTGATTATATATTAAAATTCCACTTGATTCTTAAAGAAAGCATCTTAAAGATAATCTTATACAAAATATTACAACATAATATATATCCAAAGTCTTACATAGTTGAGGAGTTGTGAATCTTTGATATGAGGCATATAAATGTCTTATTAAACGTATTAACTTACTTATTAAGAAGAATTTAGAATTGTCTTCGTGAGAGTATTCCATAATATACTTTAAAACTTTTATAAAAGAAGGTATTTATGCTATCAAGTCTGAGATATTTATTGGCATCAATGTTGAACAAGGATCTTTCAATATCAATATTCATGAATGATAAGGAAATTAGCTAGTTAATTAGTGATTTAATGAGGGATAAAGGTTCTGTTTACTTAAATATTACATCCATTTTCTTTGGAGCAATTTAAGGTATTCTTGGAAAAGTTTTAACCCAGTTTTATTAGCTTCTTATTGTCCTTACATATAAATCCAAAGCTATCTTTATATTAACATTGCTTATACTAAGAATTGAACTATGGAAAAACTTAGTATTAATGTTACCATCTATTGACCATTGTATTATAGATTTCTACCTTAAAAGGTTTATGTAAGTGTTTAAAGCTTTCACATAGTGTGTAAGGAGAGTTTTTCTTATTACATAAGTATCCTCTCTCCTAGATTTTAGATAAGTTCAGGGTTGATAATAATGGTGGACATTTAAAATAATCTTGTAATTATATATTCAAACGCCTATTACCTCTTAGGTCCACTCGAATTCCTTTTTGTAACCAATTCTTATAAGTTAGCAACATAATTTCCTCCCATATTTATTTTTACAACTATATTATTAACATATGTTCCCATATTTCTTCTTAGCTGTTTTCAAAAAATTAAGTTGACTAACATTTAATATGTTGCTTACGTATTATTTAGGCTTAAGGGCATGAATTTATAATAATAGATAATAAAGATACATGATAAATGTTTTATTTTCTTCATTTATTTCATTCATCTTGGTCATATTGTATCTTAACTTGACATTTATAAACTTAATCTTGGTCTAATTGTATCTTAACTTGGCATTTATAAACTTAGGTTCTGTTGACCTAAAGTAACATCCACTAATTGAGCAATTGAAATGAGAAGTTATCTTTTGGACATGCCTTGTTTACTTTCTTAACTATAAGCATATTGACAACTTAATTAGGTTAATTGACTTCTATTATAAATTTTGCTTCTAAAAGCAGAACATATGAAACACTTCAAACCATCCCAAAGTAATATAACATCGTAAATTATGCAATTAAAACCAACCGTCACAGAACTTTCATCGAGCACTTTATGGACATCACAAATTCATTCCAAAGTAACTAACATAATTATGTCTTTTTCCTTTCTTCACTAAATTAAGACATTTAAACTAAAATCCAACCATTCGCAGTACAAAAAATGTAAACAATTCATCAAACACCGCATAACCGTCAAACATGCCTTGTTTAAAACACCAACAATTCAAGTACCAAAAAAAACCCAAGATCAAAGATTCAGCGACTCATCTTGATCGACGATTCATAGGAGACGATGGAAGCAGATAATGACACACGTTGGACTTGCAATGAAGAAGACAGAAGGACAGCGAATGGAGAGAAAATGAAGAAGAAATGCATTAGAGAGGAGAGGTCGAAAGAAAAATGGGGAGGGGGTGTCAGGTTGTTTGGATTAAACAGATTTCAAAATGACGTCGTTTGTCATTGAACAAACGACGTCGTTTTTGCTCAATTTTTTTCAAGCTGCAACATTTTGTGACGATTAATCAACAGAAGGAGATTTGGCTATCAATTTACAAAATCGTCGCCCTTTGGATTAAACAGGACCAAAAATGATGTCCTTTTTGCTTAATTTTTTTCAGGTAGCAACATTTGGCAACGATCTCACAATTCATCGTCATCGTCGTCAAATGTTAATCAGTAGCCAAATATTTGGCTACCAATTTACAAAATCATCACCCTTTTGATTAAATAGAAGTGAAAATGTTGTTGTTTTCGTTTAATTTGTTTACATCCTGCATCATTTGGCAATGATCTTGAAATTCATTGCCAAATGTTAATCAACAAAAGAAGATTTGACTACTAATTTACAAAATCGTAGCCAATTCTATACTTTTTATATTTTTTAAATTTTGCTACATTTTTAATATATCATAAACATAAATTACTATAGAATTTATAATAATAAATACAGTTTTGTGAGACCACATAAAATTTTGAAATCATATATATTAAAAGAGATTAATAAAAAGCATAAATGACATTTTTGTTAACTAAATGTATTTCTACACTTATACAATCATTATCATTAATATTAAATTTGATCTTTGAAATGAAATTGTTGTTAACTACATTTATTTTTAGGCTTACAATAGATTTTGAATAATTTTAAATTTGATTTTTAAGAATATGATATTAATATTTGATATTGATTTCCATTTTTTACTATATTGCAATTTATTTTTAATTAAATTACTATTACTATTACTATTATTATTATTATTATTATTATTATTATCATCATCATCATCATCATCATCATCATCATCATCATCATCATCATCATATATGGTAATTAAATGCTATATGAATGTATAGATAATAATTACAACTAGTATACTGATTTATGAATCAACACTTCTAATATATAAATTTTCTCATATCTTACTTAATTAATATATTACTCTAATCATAATTCTCTATTTATTATATAAAAATTTCGTAATGTTACATATAATTTATATATTATATATAATTATGTTAGTCAAAGTTGGGGTCAAATGGTAATGGCATACCATTTGGTGACGGATTTTTGAATCCTCACCAAATGGTATATTTCTTCTGACTTAATCGAAAACAACATCATTTAGCTTAACAATAAACGATGTCATTTTCTACTAGCTTATTAACACGAAAACAAAGTTGTCTTCATTTTCGTATTTGCTGATGTATTTTCCCTTCGTAATCCATCGAAGATGAGTCGTCTTCTCTTTTATGGTCTTCCCCTGTCTTGTAGTTGTCACAGTCAAAGAAGTTTCGTGTCTTGTGTTGGTACGTATTGTTCTTCTTTTTTATTACTAAGAACCCTCTTTATTGTGCTATATTTTTTTGCTACTTTTTGGAGTTTCTATGGGTTTTCTATTTTGTAAATAGTGTATGGGTTTTCCTTTCTGTTTGTGATTGAAAGATGGTGAATTGTATTTCTGTGATGGATGTGTATAGGTAGACTTTTTTTTTCCACCTTCCTTACTTGTTTGACGAAACCCTGCTACTTGTTTGATGGAAGATTTGTCAGAGAATCAAGGCACAATTTGCAATAGTTTTTTATGCACATATTTACCATATGATTGCTTTTACACCTAATCTATATGACTTATAAGATACATATTTATCCAACATAAGGACTTTATTTCAACGTGTCATGAGGTTGTGGTTAGACATAACAATTAAAAGTCAAATGGTCAAAACCAGAAATATTAGCAATTACTTCTTACTTCATATGAAGAACAATTCCTATCACATTGAGTTTTCTTCTTGTTATCTTTCTTACTTTTTCTTTTTTTGGTACTTTTTTAATGATTACATATCAATAAAACAAAATTCTTAATTTGAACCATAACACAATAGGTAAGGATGTTTAGATGTAGAATTTGGATTGTAATATAGCTATTAAATAAAAGAATAAAGTTAAGGCTCAAAGAAGCTAACCAGGGATATAGAATTGGGGTGGATTTTAAGTTAATGCCTATAAACTAGTGAATGCCTTTTTTTATTCTTGTTGAAATTTTTATTCTTGTACATGCATATTTCGATTAGGTCTTCAAATGTTCCATGCAAGTTCTACAAATAAATCCTAATATAAGACAATAAACTTCAAAGGAAATGCATATTGATTTGAGTGTTTAATCCTTTTGTGGCTCAAAATCTTAAATTTTATTTGAAATTAGTTGTACTTTGCGCGATGCCTTACCATTTGATCATTAAAGTTCATAAAAGTGCATAATGCTAGCTAATTTAATCGTTCGACATATTTTTACTCTTATTCTCAAAAGACCAAATCTTTTAGCATACACTCATTTCAATTTATTGGAAATATTTTTTATGAAACCATATATAATGGACTAGCTCAAAACTAACTAACTAATTATCAAGATAAATTAAAGTTAAATCGCAATTACACAACTATTTACATTAGAGGATTCTATAAAGGATGTTTACGTATGTAGAAGCAATCATATTACGGAGCTTCAAGAGATGTTTATTCATCCCCTAAACATAGTACATACGCACTTAACATTCTCAACCTTACCATATGAAGTAGTCTCACTTAATAGGAACATTCAAATAGGAATTCTTCTATTGAATTTTTTGAATAAAACTGTTAACATTAATTCATCGCAAAATGTCGATGTGGTGACTAGTTTCCAATGATATAAATGAGCTCCGTTGGGAAGAATATGACAAAATTCTCCTTAATGAAGAACAAATCGATGCAGGACAAATCATCTCATCAAACACTAATCACCCCTTGCCTTCTATAGTTGATCTTCTTCTTCAAAGTTTTTAGTATCATCTGAATTACCTCTCTTTCTTTATTATCTATATCTCATTTTCTGGTATGAAGCTATTATATGAACATTTGATTCCCTATACTATATGTTATGTTAAGCTTCCTCGAATTTTCTAGATAACATAGATGGAAATAGAGGAGCTGGCAATGTCCTGATGGTTCGTACAGGATTACGGAAATCGATTGTTTTGGAACTGTGGTCGATTACAAAAAAAATGTTTATTCATTATGACGAAGATGGAGTTTATCAATCAGGTATGCATATGTTCGAATTTGGGTTCTTAACACCGTTTCATTTAGCTTTAATTGTTTTATATTATTCACTTATGAGGTGAAATGCATGTTACGTGTGGTTCATATAATATTGTCATCCATACTGAATCTAGGAAATCGTTCACTATATCTTCTGCAAATTTAGTTAAAGCAAAGAAATTGTTGGAAGAGGGTGTCAATAAACCAAACCTGAGGGAAGATCTTTAACTATTTCAATTGATGGCTTGGAGCATACAAGGATACTTCTTCGGAATCTAGATATTGAGAACCCTTTTATCAGATCTCCTGAGTCTAATTTCACTTGGAATCCAAAAAAATAATTATTTTTTTACTATGTAATAGAATATTGGCATGAAACTTTATTTATTATTTTGTCAGTAAAAATTATTAAACTTCTAATTAACATCTTCTAGTACTTACCATATATCATTATATTATATTGCTTACCATATTTCAATATTTATATTTATTATTATTTTATTGTTAAATAAATATTAATGATTAAGAATAGTAGTTAACTTAAATTTATGATATTTTGATCTTACTAGTATTAAAATTTTAGGTATCATTATCTTTTTAAGTCCAAAAATATTTACTTTTTCAAATTTAAATTACCTACCATGTGTTTTTCAACAATATGTTTAAAACTTTTAAATTTTTTTACAATTTTATAATGCTCCATTCTATTTTAATGAAAATTTTTTATGAACGTAGGCCTAGTATTATGTATAATAGGCATTATTAAAGAATCATTTGTATATTAATCCATAGATTTAAACAAATTTATAGAGTTTGAATACATTAGCTATTTAAACAAATTTATAAACAAAACAAATGTAAAAATATGAAAATCATATAGATGTCAATTATAATTAACATTAATTAGGATTATTAAGTCCATTTACCATCAAAAAAATATCTTTTAAACATTATTATTTTTAATAATACTATTACATACAAAAATTCATCAAATTTCCCCTAAGAAATTATCATGTTTATAAATTATTTAACATTATCTTTTGGTGACGATCCCAAAATTTGTTTCCAAAAGCATGAAAACGTCGCTAAAGGCTATCAAATTGGGGATAAAATTTCTAAGCCATCGCAAAAAGTTGCTTCTTTTTAAACATTTTCATTTACCAACAATTTGATAAAGTGTTGCAAATTGTTAGACATATAGCAACGAATTGGTAAATTGTCACCAATAGTTTACTTTTAGCGATGATTTTTAATTTGTCGCCAAAAAAATCATAACCAATAATCCCTTCTATTGTAGTGTATATATTTTAGGATGTTATTACTCAATTATTTATAATGTTGATATTTGTCACAATAAAAATGGACTTTGAAAATTATAAATATTTTAATATCATATGAATAAAATGAATCTGTTATTTTAACTTTGTTGAGAAATTATGTTTATATGATACAAACATAATTATGTTTAACAAAAGACAAGACTACTAGAATTTGAGATTGTAAATCCTAAGGACACCAAAGTAAGTGCCCTAATATTAGGAAGAAACTGGACTTGTAGTTACTTGAGGTCGACTTTTCCAAACTACCAACATAATCCTGATAGTAAAGATAAAAATCATTGGGATAAATCATCCCTCTGAGAACTTTATTGATAGATCTTGTAGGGGTTTATTTAGAGATCATACCCCAAAAATTATTTGGTATAAATTAGTTTTGTACAAACTTATCTTCCAGAATCTCATTTATACTCTGGTTGATTGTTAGGAACTCAGTACCTTAGACAAAGTCAGAAGTTCCTCTATTATTGATCCCTTATAAAAATTAGGTATAAATGTCCTTGAAAGCTATGATCATTTGTTATTAGGTTGCCTTTACATGATTTCACTTTAGAGAAACATCTAGAGTCTTTGCAATCATTTATTCAATGCTAACAACTAGAGTGGTATCCTTCACAGGGCTACAGACCAAACCAACTGAATAGAGATGATTACAATCTCTTAAAAGTAGTATTAGGGAACACTGTATACACCTTATGAAAAAGAAACTCAAAATTGTTCCAAATCAGGTCCATGAACTGGAAGTTACCAACTTGAACAATATTCATAGGATTAAGTGAATGCTGATCAGGTGTAAGTCTACCTCCATCAGTGCCGATATATGTCTATGATCGAGGTGGCTTATATTAAGGTTATTGCTCTTGTCATTGTCTAGATAGTGTTTTTACTCTTCCAAAGTTTTATGCTTGTTAGCTTGAGCTTTTAGCCAGTATAGTTTTAATATTCTAACTACTTATATTTCCAAGAGCTTTTACCTAATAATATAAATTTTTATAATTTTTAAAAGAAGGCTATATGAGCATATTTATCCTATTATAAGTTTTAACACTCTTTTTCTAAAGTCTAAATCTCTCTCTCTCTCTCTCTCTCTCTTTTGTGTTCCATTTTTCAATTTTACTATTTATCCTTTTTACTTTTGTAACTTTGTTGTATTCTCAAAATTTATCTCTTTGAAATATTACCCTAAAAATGGATCTCTCTTTGTAATTATTTTTTTCATGTTTGGTTTTAGTTTTTGTTTCTATAGGGTTAATTATCAAAAGAATTTTAAATTTTAATTAATTTTATAATTATAATCTGAACTTTAAAAAATGGCAAGAAAATATCTTAACTTTTAATTTTTCACAAATAACCCAATATTAGATTTTTCGTTATCAATACTGACAAGATTTGTTATAAATTCCACATGAATGCCAAGTGTACATCGTTTTTTATGTTAAATATTAATTTAGTTGTCAAAGCTCACAGAGGTGTCAAAAATGCATCAAGTCTTGCACACTTTTATTCAACAAAACCAATGAGATACTTGAAATAATTAAACGAAAACACTAATTATGCTTGTCTCCCTTATGCATTAGATCTTAACCCGAAAATGTATCATAACTTAAGGATTATTCATAAACAACAATCAGAAAATTATGATGTTATCATGAGGAATAATCAATATATGAATCATAGTATCATGAGTCCAAACACAAATCACAACGCTCATCATATCACTCACTCCCCCACACCTAAATCATACATTATCCCTAATGTATGCATAAGGTACTCACATCTCAACAAAAATAATCAGAGAAATAAAGCACAAAATAGAGGACTCCCCTAAGGTGTGAGCATCGGAAAGAATGTGTATGATGGCGTAGGCTTGGCGATGAGTGTGTTGCTTTTGTGATTTTATTTAATTGTCTACAAAGAAGAAACAAGCATTAGGTTTTAATTGATGGATGCTGTGGTTGGGAGTCTGCATAAGCATTGTTGTTATTGGATTGGAGGCTAGTGCTGGGGTGGTTTGGCGTGGAGGGCATCTACTTATGGATAGAGGTGGGCGTCTGCTGTTGAGTTATTTTTTTAATAATTAAAAACTAGGGGAAATAAATTGAATAATTTGAGTAAATAAAGAAATTAAATAATCAAATGAGAAACTAAAAAGTTTTAAGGAAAAATATTTTTTAAAAAATTAAAATTAAAATATTAATTTATAAGAGGACATTAGGATTCCAATCGAGAACACTAAATCATATAAGATGAGATTTCGCCTTATGTAATTTAGTGTTCTGAACGACGCAAAATTTTTGATCAGGTTGTTAAAATTCCCAAAAATAATTCTAAATTTTCAAACTTCTTACAGTAATCATAGAATCAGGTCGAATTTTGGGAGAACTAAACACTAGTTTCTTAATTTCAAGTAATAAAATAAAATGAGGGGTTTTGGATTAATTAATTAATTAACTAAAATTAAAAAGGAATCAAAATAAATTAACTGAATATAATATGGATAAATTCAAGAATACACAACTCTGATTCGAGGAAAATATATCATCTAATTGTGGCATTAACCATTTGCCTAAAAAGAATAGGTGTCACAATTCAAGCAGTTAGTCCAAAATATATTAGGATAGTTGTAATTAATTGGTTCAAACCTAGCATCCAAACTAAAACTTACCATCAATTGATTAGGTGTGATAAAATTCCATATCAAATAAATAATAGCAACAAGCTTAGTGAAAAGGACTAAACCCTAAATTAAAGAATCAAGATAGCATCAACTATTCAATTTAGTTTTTTGGTTTATCATAAGTTAAATATGCAAATTCATAAATAACCTTTTTTGCTACTTGTACCAATCCTTCATGATAATTACGGATTACTGAATTCATGGATAGCGATAGAATAATCAACATTAAATTAAATTGTCAGATTAATCAATACTAATTATTCATGAAATATAAGAACTCAAAACAAGAAATACTTGAATTAAGACATGAATAAAAGGTTTAGAATATAAAACCTCATAAGGTTACAACTAGAGTTTCGAATCCTCTTGAATCAGAATAATTGAGTTTAGCCACACACAACTTTTTTTCCAATTACAAAAACAGAAGAAAGACAAATAATTGAGAGAAAAGTAAGAAGAGAATTATTCTTTATGTTGTGAGGAACGTCCCATTTATAGGATTTTCCTGATCTAATCCTAATCTAATTCTACCTTGCAAATATGTCTATCTAAAACAAATTCAAATTCCAATTCCTATATGATAGGGATAGAATGAAGTTTCCCAATTAAACTCAAACTCTTCAAGTGATCAGTTTTATTCACTGCAGCAATCTCTTCACTTTATCTAAAATTCGTGATTATCATCAATAATGTCCCAAGATGATGCAATCTCCACTTTTTATCTCCTAAAATAATCCAAACATTAGTTTTAATATTTAAGCACTAAAATAATTCCAAAATAAAGGAGATAATATCAGTTAATACATCAACATAACATCTTATCAAAAACCTATGATGCAGCTCATATACTTTGCCTATAATATTACCTTGCCTATAATAATTTTTAAATATTTCTTGGGCAAGTAGGATATTATCCTAAAAAAATTTGCTTTCAATGGAAGCTCCTTAGCAAGAGTTAATGATGGAGCTCAAAATAGCCTTAATTCTAGTTATCGTTTTAAGATGACTTTTATACTAAAATTACAACAAGAGATAAGTATATAGGCTTTAAGTGGAGTAGGGTTTTAGATTTTAGGGACCATACAAATATAAGTTTTATTGAATTCTCTTAGTTGTTTACCTGGTGTGAAGTTAATCTTCACTGGTATACATTGTAGCTTATTCCTAGTATCCTCAATTGACTTAAAGGTGTTCTTACCAACTTTTATATTGCGCATCTTCAGTTTCTCCTTGATTTCTTTGAGTTAAGTTTATGCGTATTGTTGATTTTTGATTCATGTTTATGTGTATTGTTGATATTTGAGATATGTTAATTTGGATTGTTGATGTTTGACTTATATGTATGTGTATTGTTGATGTTTGACTTATGTTAACGCGGATTGTTGATGTTTGAGTTATGTTAATGCAGACTATTGATGTTTGAGTTATGTTCATGCATATTGTTGATATTTGAGTTATGTTAATGCGGATTGTTGATGTTTGACTTATGTTTATACGTATTATTAATGTTTGAGTTATATTAATGCAGAATGTTGATGTTTGAGTTATGTTAATGCATATTGTTGGTGTTTGAGTTATATTAATGCAGATTGCTGATGTTTGATTTATGTTTATACGTATTGTTGATGTTTGAGTTATGTTTATGTGTAATGTAGATATTTGATTTATGTTAACATGGATTGTTGATGTTTGACTTATGTTAATGCAGATTGTTGATGTTTGAGTTATATTTATACATATTATTGATGTTTGAGTTATAAATATCCAATATAATGACAACTAGTAGAAACAAAGGGAAGAAGTTGGCAAGTATCGAAATTGTTCCTCCCCCTCAATAACCAGATCAATCAAATCCTTGCTAATAACAACAATCAACTTCATCTACCAATGAAGCCAGTCAACAACAACCTCCATCTGTCTCAACTAGTAATGAGGGATATGTAGGTGTCTTAATCTTTAACACCTATAAATAGACTTATGTTTAATGTGTATTTTCTTCTCATTATTCATTTGTTATCAAATTCCAATATCATCATCAGAAAAAGAGATAGAGGTATAACTAAAAGTTGTGAGTTACAACGAATGAATGTTGCAATCAACAACAAGTTGTCTATACATATTGATACCTCAAAAGATCATCATGTAGATAAGATTTAATTGGCAAAATTGTTTAGTGAGTTAGGGGTAATTACCAGAACTGAATTGTCTTGCCTTAAGCATACCAAGTAATTGAAGGAAGACAACTCACTAAAAAATGCTTTGGATAAAGTTTCGATAAATTTTTAATTAAGTTAATTATATGCAGTATTGTTTTACTTATTTTAAAATAAAATTTCACTTTTACTTGTTATTCACAGATGAATATTGTCAATATCATCAACTTTGATATTTCAAACTGTCTGACTTTACTGTTGAAACAAAGGACCAAGGATTGTCGTTATCGACTACATCAATATTACAAATCTTTTCTTTTGGATGAGAAGGCAAAGAGAGATGTTCCTAAACTGATGTTCTTCAGAAAATTGGAACAATATGTGTGATTATTGGGCCTCTGCTAACTTTAAGGTTTATTTTCTTTCTCTTCACATTTGCTTCCATTAATCTTGTTTGCAATTTAATGACTATTTCATTTCTTTATTTAAGAAAAGTGTGAGACTGTCAAGGTTAGCAAAGGAAAAATGAAAACTCCTCACAACCAAAGCTCCAAATCATTTGCTGTCATGCGTGAATATGTAAGTTCTTTATTTACAAGTTATAATTATATCAGTAACACAATATTATTTATTGTGTTTTGTATTTTTTTATTCATAAAACAAAGTCAGAAGGAACTACATAGAGTATATCACACTCTACATAAAAGATTGTATTTTTAAAAAGTCTTTAGTGATATAGGAGGTGTTTGGCAAACAACTGATAAGCTATTTTTTAGCGTATTGACTAAGTACCTGTTTGGATGGGCTTTTGGAAGGTGAATAAGTACTTTTTTTCATCGCAAAAGCTGTTTTTTTTTTAAATGAATCTAAAAACACTTTTTAAATAGAAATGACTTTTTTTGGAAGCTAAAATACAACTTTTTAAGAAGCTTAAATTTGGAGCTTTTCAAAAAAGCCCCTCATTTTAGCTTTTTTCTGGAAGACTTTACGTTTATAATTTTCGACATTTATATTTATAACAGTTGCAGTTCACAGAAAGCAAAAACAATTCCGACGTTTAAAAAACCTCTCTAGAAAGCTAAACTAAAATTCAATCTCTCTCTTCTCTCTGCCTCTGCTCTGCGATCTGGTCCATTCCTTTTATGGTTAGGGTTTTTGTTTAATCTCAATTTCCTCCTTTATGTTGCAATTTATTTTCTCCTTTTTTGTTATATTAATTATTGCTTTGTTTCACCCACCTAGGAGGAGCTTATCTGATGAGATTTTAAGCTTCAAGATCGGTATTTTGAGGAATTACTAGTGTGCCTTAACAAACAGGTTCCTTTTCATTCACGATTGTACTTTGTTTTACTACGAGTTCTTACTTTTTAGGTGTTTATAATTTACGAGTTCTTTGATTATGCTTCGATTTTGTGATGGTAGTTTATGTCTTGGTAGACCGCATGACTATGTATGCATGTTTTCCATGGCTGGTTATCGAATTCACGTTTTCGATGTTACATAATCGATTATTTTGACTTAATTTTCTTGATTTCTTTCTTTGTTTGGTAGGTGTGACTGGCTGAAATTTGGTGTTCTAAATCTTGGAAATTGGGATTTTGATTGATTCATTGTTCTTTGAATTCTTTGGTATTTATTAGAGTGTTTGCGATTTTATCATGTTCATGAAAAGTAGGAAACTTTTGTGATTTCTCTTTTGGCAGCTATTGCTAATGTGGCTATGATTTTAATTAAGTGATCAATGTTTTCCTATTTATATTCACCAAAAGAGGTAGGAAATTGTGTACAATGTTCCTAGCATTTCAAATAAGTTAAAGGTACCTGTTAGAGACATTTTTATTGGAATTTTGCATGTGTCTATGCTGGAATTTTATTCAATCATGTTATTTGAACCATCTTCCATACTTCATTGTTTTCTATCTATCTATGTGTTAATATTGTCTTTGCTCATAGTTCTTATCCCATAAAAATCCATTATTTACTTACAAAAGTTTTGTGTTTGTTTATGCTCATGATTATGCTCCTTAACAAATTCATGAATCGTCCATTTCCCATCTGGCCTTCTCTTCACATGCATACTGGCTTTGCAGTCTGTTTTCTTTGTTTGTCTCTTATGTTGTCCTCACTTCCCTATTCTTGAATTTTCTAATACTTTGATTCCATCAAGACCATGGGTGAAGATGCTAGTCCCTCAAAGTAGTTCTCTAATTCTTTTAAGTGCACTCAATGATTCAAAGTAGGCATGTAAAATTGTTTTTAAATATAGGCTGAAAGTAATACATTCTGAGTAATTTGTATTTAAGATAGTACGTCGTCATGAAGTTTGTCTCTTTCTTTACTTCTGTACGTGCATAAACTTACATAGACGCTGTTATGCTTTTAATACTGAGTTCACAAAAGATTTAACAAGTTTGGTGCAACAGTAAATTATTAACAGTGATACTAAAAAATGCTAGCAATCTGTGGTTAGTTTATCTAATAATTTTTAAGTTGGTATAAACCAGGTATTAAATTACAATATTCAACATCCGAATGTTGTTCAAACCATGTTAACATAAACTAGTTAAGATTTTTCCAAATAAAGCAACATCTCAACTTCATACAAGAGCCTGCTCATCACATCAGTATATTTTTAACAAGAACTTTTTTTTCACTTTTGGAAGCATAACTTGTGAATTAACTGCATAATTGATAAGAAAGCTATCCATCCAAGAAAATTATCTGCCTGCCCTCAATGTAAGTGAGGCCTACAGTATCTATACCAATGTATAGTATACGAATTAGATTAACCAATTACAAACTTAATTTGCTTGGTTCAGATAATACTCAGCTTCTCTTTCAACACCATGTTTGAAAAAATTTTCAGGGCTAACCACCACTGAAAACATTTTAGTATGTTATAATATACTCCAGAAATAGCAGATAATCAATCAAGATATCAAAGAAATAAATGTCATAAACTCTAATTATATTCTTTTATAAAAGATTTAGTTGAGCATACCCAAGAATTATGCAACTATCAGTGAAAAAGAAAAGTGGAGCATCAGATGTAAACATCAATTGCTTGAAAAATGGTATTGCACCAAGGACCATTGCTAGGATCTGCAGGAAACATGTTTGCTCTTAATCAATCTCTTTTATTTTTCAAACACATCAAGAGACCTAGAAGAAACATTTCTCTATGTGCAAGATTCCCCTTGGATGTAAGTAAGAAAATGATTTAAACATAAAAACACAATCATTTAAACTAAAGGGAAATAAGGAAACCATTTTATCTCTGAGCCACTTATAAGGAGCATCTTAATGTTTCTTCCTCTAGGATATGTGCATGACCTTTAGATTGAGAGCATTAATACAAGGACACAGAGTGAAGATATCAGCCAAACTGAGATGGATATAATATTTTAATTGAAGACTGCATTGTTTTGCCTGAAACGGGACAACATCTTTTCACTAGAAATTGCCACCAATGATTGACAACTTATTTGGGTTTCATATTGTCCATAAATTATTATAATGCTGAGTTCACAAAAGATTTAATGCTTATTATGCTTTTTTCTATGTCATTTTGGTTATGCTTTTATATTTTCTTATACTTGCTAAATTCATTGTTATATGCAGTGGGGATTTTGTTGTTGATAGAAAATGTCAATACCAAGTCAAGATATTTAAGGTGGGGATAAATTGGAAAAAAAGGGTTAAAGCGGAGTGGAATGATAGAACTTTTGAAATTGCAATCAAAATTTTTGTGGAAGAGACATTAGCTGGAAATTGACCAAATGGTCACTTTAACAAGATTGGATGGAAAAATATAGTTTCAATGTTTGCTCATGAAACTAAGAAGAATTATTAATACAAACAATTTAAGAATAAATGGGATGGATTAAAAAAAGGATTGGCAGCTTTGGACAAATTTAGTAGGTAAGGAAACTAAACTAGGATGAGATCCTACTAATCAAACTATTGATGCAAGTGATGAATGGTGGGAAAAGAAATTGAAGGTAAGCATTTAAGCTTTAGATTTATAATGTTCTAATGTTACTTGATAGTTTAATAACTTAAACAATATTATTGTAGGAAAATCCCAAAGCTACCAAATTTCGAACTAAAGGTTTGAAACATACTAAAAAACTGAATATTTTATTTAAAGATGTTGCAGGTACAGGGGAAAGAGCTTGGGCACCTTCTTCAGGTTTTATACCAAATGATGCTTATGTGCCGTCTAGAGAAAGCCTAGTTGATACTGATCTTGATGATAACTTTTTTAAAGACTTTACTGTCAATCAAGAAATTGAAAATATTAATAATGAGATTGGTTCATCAACTCCAACTCTAGGAACTTCTACAAAAGGAAAGGGGAAAAAAAAGAAAGAAACATGATACTAGAACAGGGGCAGCAGAAAGGTTATGTAAATATTTGGACCGTATATGTGATGTAGTAGAGAGTAGAACTTCAGTAAGCTCTATTAAAAGAGATGAATCTGGTTGTAGCATTTCTGAGGTGATGGACATCTTACGAAGTATAAATGAAATAGAAAGGGGAGGCGAACTATTTATGTTAGCTACCAAATTATTTTTGAATAAGGAAAATAGAGAGATGTTTGTTGCGCTTAAAGATGTTGATCTTCAAATCGAATGACCTAAGAAAATAAAATGATTGTGATTTTTGTAATAAATTAGACATGTATTTGGTTACTAATATTAGAGTACTTGTAATGTGTTGTGTTGGAATTTGCTACTTATAATGTGTTGTATTAGATTTCTATTGGTCAATTTTGTTGTAATGAATTAAATTGTACTTTATTATTATTGTGTTATGATTATTGTTATATTACCTTGTTATACAATAAGCTTATTATTTATTTATTTTTATATATTTTGATACATATGTCATCTTCTGATAATGATTCTGACAATGATCATAAATATAATGAAGAGATTGAAGAAGAAATTTTGCATATGGTTCAAACTGGAACAACATTAACCATAGACCATTATATTAAATATTATATTAAAAAACCATGTAGAACATCCCCTCACATTGGATGGATGTTTGCAATGGAGATGCTTAATGTCCATAGAGATCGATGTCATCAACAATTTAGAATGGAGAAAGATGTTTTTATCAAATTATGTAAATTGTTGAATGAGTCATATGGATTAAAGAAAGGTACAGAAGTAACAATAGAAGAGGCTGTAGCTATGTTTTTGATCACTTTAGGTCATAGACTTTGAAATAGAATGGTTCAAGAAAGATTTCAACATTCTGGTGAAACAATTTCTAGATGGTTTGAAATAGTATTATAGGTCGTTTCATGCATGTCGATTGATTTCATAAAACCAAAAGATCTAACTTTTAGAGAAATTCCGAGCAAAATTAAAGATGATAGAAAGTATTGGCTTTATTTTAAAGACTGCATTGAAGCAATTGATGGAACACATATACCAGTTGTAGTTTCAAGGTCCAATCAAATAAAATATATTGGGAGAAAAGGCATTCCTATGTAAAATGTAATGGTTGTATGTGATTTTGATATGCGCTTTACTTTTGCTTGGGCTGGTTGGGAAGGCACAACACATGATGCTCGAATTTTTATGGAAGCTTTGCGTAATGATAGATTACGCTTCCCTCATCCACCTAGAGGTTTGTGACAGATAACATTATACTTTTTTATTTATTCTTAATAATTCATTACTTCTTTATTTATTTTTTTAATTTGGAATGTAGGAAACTATTATTTGGTTGATGGAAGATATCCTTACATGCAAGGTTATTTAGGACCATACAAAGGTGAGAGGTATCATCTTCCTGATTTTCGACGTGTTGGTCTTCCAATAGGGAAGAAAGAAATATTCAATTATGCACATTCTTCTTTAAGATGCACAATCGAAAGAACATTTGGTGTTTGGAAAAATAAGTGGAAAATTTTACGTCAAATGCCCAGTTTTCCTTTTCCAAAGCAAGTTAAAATTATAATTGCTTCAATGGTCATTCACAATTTTATAAGGTTAAATGCTCAAAAGGATGGAGAGTTTTCTCCCTATGATGAAGGTCATGAATTACTTCCTACAAATAAAGAAATTAATGAAAATGAAGACGCTAAAGAAAATCATTTAAACGAGCCACAAAATAAGGAGATAAATGAAGCCAAGGAACATATTGCAAATATTTTTGTATTACCATAAAATGAACAATTTATTATGTATTTAACTATTTACTCAATTTGAATATTTATTTTGGGATTATAATATTATTTAGCTTTTTTATATGTTTTAATATTTATTTTTCATATTAGTTTTATTTCCTACAAGAAAATGAGACATCTCTTTAAATAATTTCTTACAAAATGGTTATCTAAAATTTCCTCCAAGATGGTTATCAAATGTAAACATAATATATTGTACTTTGCATATTGTTTAATATACTATAAATATTAATTATATGCATAAATAATTGTTATTCCAAAATAAAATATAGTTAAAATTAAGAAAAGTTCTTTTTATTTTTATGTTGCCAAACAGTCTACTGTATGAAGCTCTGTCAAAAAAGCTGTTTTTTTAATTGATAGCCAAACAGTCAACTGGCTTCTTAGAAAAACTCTTCTAAAAAAACTCTACTGACAAAAGCTCTACTGATATAAGCTCATCCAAACAGGCACTAAAAGTTAGCTTTTTGATTATCTTACAAAGCTATTGATGTGTTTGATGAATGACTTATTGGTTATCATATTTAACCCCAATAAGCAAAGTTTTAAAAACTGGACCGAACAGGTCAGTCCGACCAAAAAAAGTTTGAATCGGCTAGTGGTCCGGTTCGGCTTCACTTAATAATCTCTATATATTAAAACCGGCCGGTTCCCTGACCGGTCCAACCGTATAGATATACCTAAAGGCTACTTAAGTTTCATTTGATCGAACCTCTTGGGTTTCTTCTCTTATCTTCACCATCTCTCACTACCTCCATAGATCTTCTCTTCACCATCTCTTCGTCTGTCTTTTGTTTTGTCTGCTTTTTCAATTCGTCTGTCTTTTGCTTCGTCTGTTTTTCAATTCGTCTATGTTTTGTTTCGTCTGTTTCTTACTTTGTCTATCTTTTGCTTCATCTGCTTTTTGCTTCTTCTGCTTATTGCATTCGTCTGCTTTTGCATTCGTCTGCTTTCTGCCTAAGTGACCGAAACTTCTTCTTCTGTATACTGTTCATTTTGTATCATCTGGTCCCCTTTTGACCCTTCAGACGATTAAATTTGTCTTCAAGGTCTTCATGAAAGTTATAGATCTTGAAGCTCTGTTTCAGGTAATCCAAAGAACACTTTGATTCGACATCTGTAAAAAGAGTTATGCTATTTGTCCCGAGTTAAGTTCAATATGTTTGAGGATAAAACCTTTGTTTGATT
>JAOQMS010083813.1:0-20821 GCA_027563885.1 Erythroxylum longipes | reverse complement strand
TGTTTTATCAATGAATGAAGTGAACGTTTTGTTGAGAATACGATAATGATGTTGCGTATTTTAGATGATGCCATGTGTAAATTTGATTTGTTATTGCTCTAACATACCATTATCGTAGGTTATGTGCCTAAAAGCTTAGGTACGTGCCCTATTGTAGTGGGATGTTACACAATTGCTATCTCAGACGAAGAAGAAATGGATCCTATTACTTATAAACAGGCTATTAATGATGTTGATGCAGAAAAATGGCTCAAGGCGATGAAATCAAAAATTGATTCCATGTACAGCAATGAAGTCTGGATCCTTGTAGATCTACCACTAAATGTAAAAGACATAGGGTGTAAATGGATCTACAAAAGGAAAAGAGGATCAGATGGAAAGGTAGAGATTTCTAAAGCTAGATTGGTAGCTAAGGGTTATACTCAAAAAGAGGGTATAGACTATGAGAAGATTTTTTCTCCAGTTGCCATGCTTAAGGCCATCAAAAATTTTTTGGCCATAACAGCCTATTTTGATTATGAAATATGGCAAATGGACGTCAAGACCGCATTTCTTAATGGGGATCTTGAGGATACCATTTATATGGCCCAACCAGAAGGATTCATTAAGCCAGTAATGAACATAAGATCTGCAAATTGCATAAGTCCATTTATGGACTTAAGCAAGCATCTAAGTCTTGGAGCATTAGGTTTGATAAGTCTATCAAAACCTATAGATTCATACAAAACCTAGATGAGCCTTGTGTCTATAAAAGGATACAAGAAGGCAAAGTTACTTTCCTAATCTTGTATGTCAATGATATTATGCTCATTTGGAATGATGTAGGAATGTTATCTACGGTTAAGGGATGGCTAAACGAACAGTTCTCAGTGAAGGATTTAGGAGAGGCTAGCTATGTTCTAGGGATCAAACTTATAAGGGATTGTACAAAAAACTGATAGCCTTATCTTAGATAACCTACACTAAGAACATGCTCAATAAGTTTGCCATGCAAGATTCTAATAGGGGTTTTACACCTACTAGATATGGAATCAACCTTTCAAAGGAGCAAGCACCTAATACCCAAGAGGAGGTCCAACACATACATAACATTCCATATGCTTCAACAGTTGGAAGTTTAATGTATGCTATGCTTTGCACTAGACCGGATATCTATTACACAGTGGGACTAGTAAGTAGATTCCAGTCCAATCCAGGAATGGAGCATTGGACTTCGGTTAAGTGCATACTAAAGTATGTTTATAGGTCGAAGAACTTAATACTTGTTCACTCTAAAAGTAATCTTATTCTGACAGGATATACAGATTTCGATTTCCAATTAGATGTTGATTCAGGGAAATCAACTTTTGGTTCTATATTTGTTTTAGGAGGTGGAGCCATGGTCTGGAGGAGTATCAAGCAATCTTGTGTTGCTGATTCGATTATGGAGGCTGAGTATGTTTCTACTTATGAAGCAACAAAAGAAGCAGTCTGGCTCCGCAAGTTCCTGAATGATTTGGAGGTAGTTCCTGAGGCAGAAAAGGACATTACACTTTATTGTGATAATAGTGGGGAAGTGACTAATTCTAAAGAACCTCAGAACCATAAAGCTACCAAACACATTGAGGGAAAGTATCATCTCATAAGGGAGATAATACAACGTGGTGAGATGAATGTTGTAAATATTCCCACAGAGCAAAACCTTGCTGATCCATTTTCGAAAACGCTGTCTCAAAAGAGTTTTGAGGGTCACATAGCAGGGATGGGAATGAGGGATATGTCAAACTTGCTTTAGGGCAAGTGGGAGATTGTTGGAGTTATGTAAATATAGTGCCCTGGAAAGTAAGTGTATTTACATATAACTTAATTTTCTTCCAGTTACTTTTGTAATAAAAATATTTATTATTAATAAAACAAAAGAGTTTGGTTTTATTTGTATGAGCATTATATATCTAGTCATAAGGTACCAAGATTCTTTTGTAAGTAATATACATATACATGGAGATGTATGGGAAACATGTATATTATTAGAATCTAAATTAGTTGATACATAGTTGAATAATCAAGTTGGTCACTTGATTATAGTTTAAACTGTAGCGTTGCAATTTATCTCTGTGTAAGTAAAAGAGTTTACTTCAAGGGAATGATGAGTTTCGTATTATGATAGTAGTTGACTATCGAAAATGGCACTATTAAATAAATTTGGAATCAACTATGTTTTAAAGAATAAAGTGGGCCGTTACTTTTATCTTAAAAGATACACCTTAGCATTCTGTTATTACGAACCACAATCTTGATGAGTGGTGAACTCATATGTGTTTCATTATAATTCTTGATGTGATCGGAATGGATTTGTACATAGTATCAATCTAGTGTTTGCGCATTGGAATTATTAATTGAAACACGTATCAAGGAACATTCACTCAAATAAAGAGTTTATAGTGATATCATCACTTTAAGATATTTTTACGGAGTTTGGTGATTAAACTTGCGCCAGTAGCTTAATGGACTAGCTACCCATTAAGTCTTAGCACTAAGATGAGATCTTGTGTGTTAATCACCATATAGAGTAAAGCGGGAGATATAGAAGGAAAAACCAACATAAGGGCGAAACGGTAATTTTATCCTTTATTAAGTGGATGGCTATAGTATGGTTCACAATAAAGTTTGCAATTGGACATCTTATTTGAAACATGTATTCTCATAATATTTAGTAATTTACGAGTTCAACCAATTGTCTTTAGTGGAATGATATTTGGTTAATAAGCTGGATTAATTTTGATGAGATTAAATTAATTCTGGGCTTATTGGAGCTTGAATTATATAAGTCTAATTAGATTCCCATTTGGCTTCTAGGAAGGTTATCGAGCAAAGTAAGAAATATTAATAGAGGTTTTAAGGCCCATGATTGAATGTTAGGTTTACTTTAATTAGAAGCCCAAATGAACATTTAATATTGGGTTTGACTTTGGTTTGATTTAACTAATTATATTAATTAAATTAAAACAAAGTTATTAAAGAAAGAAGGAGGGCATGTTTTGTTTTTTATACCTAAATGTGCAGCTGCACATTTAGCATTGAATTTCTAAATTAAAGATGGTTTTTATCATGTTTTATCATCATTAAATGGAGTAATGGTCTTATTATTAAATGGTTTAATGGTTGTCTTTTAATGATGGCATGTAATGTAACCTTTTAGCATTTATTTCATTAAAGAAAGGAAGAGGTGCATTTGATGTATTCTCTCTTCCTTCTTTCATCAATAACCGAAAATGAGAAGGTCTCATTTAGGTTATTGGTCTTTTCATATAGCCATCTTAAACAAATGAGAAGAGTCTCATTTATTGTCTTCTTTATGATTGATTAAAGAATGAAGTGATGCATTGGATGCACATCACATCTTTCTTTCATGATAACTAAAATTGACAAGGAGAGGAAGAAGTGTTCTTGCATTTTGTTTTGAATCACTCTCTTCTCTCATGCATAGATAGCCGAAAATTGAATGAGAAGAGTCTCATTTTTTGGCTTCTTTCTTCTAAGAAAAATCTCCTCAAAATACTTCTTCTCCTTTCCCACCAAAGTATCTTGTTAACCAAGTTGTCTAAGAAGAACAAGTGGTAGATCAGATTGATCAGGGACACAACAACAAGGAGAGGGTACATTGACAAAAGAAAGGAAACAAAAGAGTCAAAGCTATAGCAAAGATTTGGAGAGGATACAAAAGTAAGGAGTCAAAGCTGTAGCAAGGAGTCGGTATATTTCTACCACCTTGTTCTTATGTAAATTATTTTCTTTATATTGTATCATGTATAGTTGGAGCATGTTAATTTGGTTATGTTATTTCTGCTGTGTTTTGATTTCGAAAAAGTTTTGAAATCTACCATTTAACCAAATCTTGCATGCTTTTGTTTTTGATCCAACACATTTCCCTTTTGGTTTAGAAACACCCATCTCTAAGTTCTAGCTTACGCCTACCTCTTGAAGGGTGTTTTTGGGAAATCCCAACCAAAACTCTATCTTCCCTAAAACTTCTCTGCTCTTTCTGTAACTGCTCCTCCTGCCTCTCCCTCAGTTGTCTTTATACTTTAGTTTTCTTTTAGCATGCTAAAGTATAAAGTCTATCAAATATATCAATATAAGGATTCATGATTGTGTTATTTATTGAGTAGTGTGCACTTACACTTACATTCTCTCCCTACATACTTAATAAAATATAGCTATAACTTTCCTCCAACCTCTCTCTATCTCTCTATTCACACTCGCACAACCCCCACCATGATAGCCCCTTTCTTGCTTCCTTGACACTTCTTGTTTTCAACTTCTGCTTGTTGCTTCCCCTTTTTCTTCTTTCTTCCTCACCATTTGTGTTTATTTTTGTCTATCATTTCTTGTCTGCTAAACTTCATCTTCATTTCCACTTTGGTTTGGAAACATCCATCTTTAAGTTTTGGCTTACACCTACCCCTGAAGGGTGTTTTGGGAAATCCTAACTAAAACTTCGTCTCACTTAAAACTTGTCTACTTTTTTCAATAACTGCGCCTCCTGCCTCTCCACAGTTGTCTTTTGATAGTTGTGATTGGCATTGTGTTTTAAGGTGTAATTTGTTAGGCATTTAGTGTGAATTTAAGTGTTGAGTGTGTATTTATGGTTTAATTGTGTTAGTTTATATGTTTAAGTGTTTATATGGGTTAGTATGAGTCTTTGAGCTTAATTGTTATATTTTTGAGGTACCTTGATGTGTTTGTTAGTGTTTTAGGGTAAACGACAAATAATAGAGAACTTGCGAAGAGTTTCGGGCAAAAAATATAGCCCACGATCATGGCACAACAGGCCACAATCGTGACAGAGAGGGATGAGCCAAGGCAGCCTATCCATGATCATGCACTTTAGGCCATGATCGTGATAGAAAGGTTTTGGCGCTGGCCACGACCATGGCAGGCAGGGCCACAATCATGGCCTGCGTTAGGTTGAAGCAAAAACTTGAGTTTCGTAAGATTTTTCAGACCATTTTGACCATAACTTAAACCTAGGGCATCCAAAGTATAAATACATCATAAAGGGACAAAACTAGTAGCTTGGAGAGTCTGAATAGAGAGCTTTCATGCCAAACACATTCCAGAAAAACACTAGAGAGTTTTTGAGAGCTTGAGGAAGGAGACGAAGGAAGAGAGACAAGGAGACGAAGCTTGACACGATGTACTTCCCAGAACAGGCAGTGTCCCGCTGTTGCTGCCTCCACGATCCGTTACAGTAGTTTCTTTGTTTATTTCAATTTTATTTATGTATAAAATTGGGATATTTATTGAAATTGATGTTGTTAAGTGTTGATTATTATCTACACTCACCTTTGGGTTTTCAATTCTTGAGATTAATAAAGATTAATTGGTTGTGCTTCTTTTGATTTAATTGTGATTCAATTTCTGCTAGTAATAATTTGACAATAAACTGAGAGGGTAAGCCGAGTGAAAATAATCAATTTGGGCTAACGAGATTTAGGTGAATTGATAGGTAAAGAATTGGATCAAACCAGTAGAGTCGTGTAATGAGAGATCGAGTATAGATTCCCGGTAGGTTAATAGACAACTTAGAACTAATTTAGGTTTTTAGGTCATTCGCGAATCGAGATATTACTCTTCCATAATTTAAATTAACGATCATCAATTAGGGTTAAGAATTATAACTCAAGAGAGAGTAATTTGCCCTAGGACCATCTAGACCCATTAAGTCGAGAATTGCATAATTGATTAGATTTTTGTTAATTTCAAATTGAATCCCCCTTTCTCTCACTTAATAGTTTCTAGGTTAGTTTTGGGATTGGTTGTATGGTTTGTTTTCATATTTAGATTTCTTCAACTCAATTCTTGAAATTAATTGTTTGATTGAATTATTTTCTGTACTATTTCATTTCTTTTGAATTATTGTAGTTTAGTACGATCTTAGATTTTAGGATTAGTTTAGCACTCCTCGTGAGATCGATAGCTTAGGTACTACCCGAACGAACCGTACGCTTACAAAATTTACCAAAGTTATAAATATTAAAACTTAGGGCGTGTAACCTTGCAAACATCTTTGTACATCAATTTTCTTTTACCATACTATAGTCTATCAAATATATCAGCATAAGGATTCATCATTGTGTTATTTGTGAAAATGTGTATGTTTACACTTACATTCTCTCCCAAAGTACTTAATAAAAAATTTCTATGACTCTCCTCCAACTTCTCTTTATCATTCTATTTACACTCCTGCAACCTCTACCATGATAGCCTTTTTCTTGCTTCCTTTACACTTCTAGTTTCCAACTTCTACTTGTTGCTTCCCCTTTTCCTTATTTCTTCGTCACCATTTATATTTGCTTTTGTCTTCCATTTCTGGTGCACTAAACTTCATCTTCATTTCCCTTTTGGTTTGGAAACACCCATCTCTAAGTTGTGGCTTACGCTTACCTCTTTAAGGGTGTTTTGGAAAATCTAAACCAAAACCCTATCTCACCTAAAACTTCTCTTCTCTTTTTAGTAATTGCATCTCCTACCTCTACCTCAGCTATCTTTGTACTTCAGTTTTCTTTTAGCATGCTAAAGTATAAAGTCTATCAAATATATCAATATAAGGATTCATCATTGTGTTATTTGTTGAGTAGTGTACACTTACACTTACATTCTTTCCCTGTATACTTAATAAAATATAGCTATGACTTTCCTCCAACCTCTCTCTATCTCTCTATTCAAACTCTTGCAACCCCCACTATAATAGCCCCTTTCTTGCTTTCTTTACACTTCTTGTTTTCAACTTCTGCTTGTTGCTTCCCTTTTTTCTTCTTTCTTCATTCCCATTTATGTTTATTTTTGTCTATCATTTCTTGTCTGCTGAACTTCATCTTCATTTCCCCTTTGGTTTGGAATCATCTATCTCTAAGTTTTTCCATACGCCTACCTCCTGAAGGGTGTTTTGGGAAATCTTAACCAAAAATTCATCTCTCTTAAAACTTCTCTGTTCTTTTCACTAACTGCGCTTCTTGCCTCTCCACAGTTGTCTTTGTACTTTAATTTTCTTTTAGCATGCTAAAGTCTATCAAATATATCAACATAAGGATTCATCATTGTGTTATTTGTTAAAATGTGTACATTTACACTTACATTCTCTCCCTATGTACTAAACAAAAACTAGCTATGACTTTCCTCCAAACTCTCTTTTTCTCTTTGTTCACACTCCCTCATCCCCCACCATGATTACCCCTTTCTTGCTTCCTCTACACTTCTAGTTTTCAACTTCTACTTGTTGCTTTCCCTTTTCCTTATTACTTCGTCACCATTTGTGTTTGCTTTTTCTGCCATTTCTTGTTCTCTAAACTTCATCTTCATTTCCCCTTTGGTTTTAAAACACTCAACTCTAAGTTCTGGCTTACACCTACTTCTGGAAGGGTGTTTTAGGAAATCGCAACCAAAACTCTCTCTCACCTAAAACTTCTCTGCTCTTTTTAGTAACTGCTCCTCCGGCCTCTCCTTCAGCTGTCTTTATACTTTATTTTTCTTTTAGCATACTAAAGTCTATCAAATATATCAGTGTAAGGATTCATCATTGAATTATTTGTTGAGTAGTGTACACTCACACTTACAGTCTCTGCCTACGTTCTTTATAAAATATAGCTATAACTCTTCTCCAACCTCTCTCTATCTCTCTGTTCACACTCCCATAACCCCCACCATGATATGCCCTTTCTTGCTTACACTTCTTGTTTTCGAATTCTTCTTGTTGCTTCCCCTTTTTCTTCTTTCTTCCTCACCATTTGCTTTTGTTTTTGTCTATCATTTCTTGTCTACTAAACTTCATCTTCATTTCCCTTTTGGTTTGGAAACATCCATCTATAAGTTTTGGTGTACGTTACCTCCTAAAGTGTGTTTTGGGAAATCCTAACCAAAACTTCGTCTTACAATAAAAATTCTTTGCTCTTTTTAATAACTGCGCCTCCTGCCTCTTCACAGTTCTCTTTGTACTACCATATTCTTTTAGCATGCTAAAGTCTATCAAATATATCAGCATGAGGACTAATCATTGTGTTATTTGTTAAAATGTGTACATTTACACTAACATTCTCTCCCTAAGTATTTAATAAAAAACTGCTATGACTTTCATTCAGCCTCTCTTTATCTCTCTGTTCACACTCCTGCAACCCCCACCGTGATAGCCTCTTTCTAGCTTCCTTTACACTTCTAGTTTTTAACTTCTACTTGTTGTGTCCCCTTTTCCTTATTTCTTCTTCACCATTTGGGTTTGTTTTTTTTGCCATTTCTTGTCCTCTAAACTTCATCTTCATTTCCCCTTTGGTTTTGAAACACTCATCTCTAAGTTCTGGCTTGCACCTACTTTTTGAAGGGTGTTTCAGGAAATCGCAACCAAAACTCTCTCCCGCCTAAAACTTCTCTGCTCTTTTCAGTAACTACTCCTCTTGCCTCTCCCTTAGCTGTCTTTGTACTTTAGTTTTCTTTTAGTATACTAAAGTCTATCAAATATATCAGTGTAAGGATTCATCATTGAGTTATTTGTTGAGTAGTGTACATGTACATTACATTCTCTCTCTGTATACTTAATAAAATATAGCTATAACTTTCCTCTAACCTCTCTCTATCTCTCTATTCACACTCTTGCAATCCCCACCATGATAGCCCCTTTCTTGCTTTCTCTACACTTCTTATTTTCAAGTTCTACCTATTGCTTCCCCTTTTTCTTCTTTCTTTGTCACCATTTGTGTTTGTTTTTGTCTATCATTTCTTGTCTACTGAACTTCATCTTCATTTCCCCTTTGGTTTGGAAACATCCATCTCTAAGTTTTGGCTTACGCCTACCTCTTGAAGGGTGTTTTGGGAAATCTTAACCAAAATTTCATCTCGCCTAAAACTTCTTTGCTCTTTTCATTAAATGGGCTTCTTGCCTCTCCACAGCTGTCTTTGTACTTAATTTTTTTTAGCATGCTAAAGTCTATCAAATATATCAACATAAGGATTCATCATTGTGTTATTTATTAAAATGTGTACATTTACACTCACATTCTCTCACTAAGTACTTAATAAAAAATAGCTATGACTTTCCTCCAACCTCTTTTTATCTCTCTGTTCACACTCCCATATCCCCCACCATGATAGCCCCTTTCTTGCTTCCTTTACACTTCTAGTTTTCAACTTCTACTTATTGCTTCCCCTTTTCCTTATTTCTTCGTCACCATTTGTGTTTGTTTTTTTTTCTGCCATTTCTTGTCCTCTAAACTTCATCTTCATTTCCCCTTTGGTTTTGAAACACTCATCTTTAAGTTCTGGCTTACACCTACTTCTTGGAGGATGTTTTAGGAAATCGTAACCAAAACTCTGTCTCACCTAAAACTTCTCTACTCTTTTCAGTAATTGCTCCTCCTGCCTCTCCCTCAACTGTCTTTGTTCTTTAATTTTCTTTTAGCATGCTAAATTCTATCAAATATATCAGTATAAGGATTCATCATTGTGTTATTTGTTAAGTAGTGTACACTTACACTTGCATTTTCTCCGTACTTAATAAAATATAGCTATAACTTTCCTCTAACCTCTCTATCTCTCTATTCACTCTCCGTAACGCCCACCATGATAGCCCCTTCGTTGCTTCCTTTACACTTTTGGTGGCTTTTTAAGTTAAAAGGATAAAACAAGGGAGACCTTTATCATATTCAAGCTAATATACATCAAAATAATTCAAGCCAATTCAATGCAACTTCAAGAGGTATCAAAATGATAAGGAATCACACACCAAAGGAAAATGGATAAATATAAGATGTTTATATTTTTTATGACTCAAATGCTCACAGCTTTCAATCAAATTCACCTAATCCTCTTGCAAACTATCTCACTTTGCCTAAATGCATATCCTAGATATTTTAACTTATCAATGTTTTTAGCCTTCAGCTTAACAGTTTTAGTTCCAATTTGTACATGTAATCCAATTTATTCAAAACAATTTAGTAAAGATTTCTTTGACACATCTTATTTCATCAACTTCCAAAAGTATTAGGCATAAATAAGATATTAAATGGAAATCTTTAAATAGCCTAAAAATGCTTAAAAAGCCATAAAATCAAAGAAAATGCCACAAAATTATAATAAGGAAAAAGTATCCCTACCACTACATATATTTCAAACATTGTCCCCAATGTTTAATAATAAAGCATAAAAAATAGGAAGTAAAAGAGAGAAGAAGAAGAGGTTGTCCCTTTTTTTCTTTATTTAGGGGAAGGAAGAATGAGCAAGTCATGGAGAAGGGGGGAAAGGAGGCATCAATCCCTAGTCTAGGAAGGAAGCCATTAAAGTATGCTCCATGTAAAATAATATGCTTTCAATCTTATCCAATCAAACTGTAATTCCAAGAGTCCACTAAGCAAAAGAAGAGGAAGGGATATCTTTATATTGGTTATTGGTCAGTCATCCCATAGTTGCTATCCTATTTCATTGGAATGTCCTAGAAGATAGGATAACTAGACTAAGTGGAACAAAGTAGAAATTATCGTCAACGATGATCCCCATCTTGTAGGTATAGATTTTCCATTTGTATAATTATTTATACCTTATTTTATCTTGCTCTTTATTGAAAGTATTAAAGCCTTCAATTTTACTTTTAATCTACTGTCTAGCTCCGTTTTCTTTCCTTTTATGTTTAGGGGTGCAATGATTGACCTCTTTTTGGTTATTCCATTAAGCTGGAGAATGGATTAAGGAAAGGGTTGTAAGAGGCATCAAAACATTAGGGCCAATTGCTTGTTTTGATGGCATAAACATTTTTATTTAGGCTAGTTCTTGAGGTGGTTCTTCATGGGTCATTGGAACTAATCTCCTAGCTTACAATTTTAGTCTTCCTATGAGTATCATAGGCAAAAGGCAAACTAGGTAGCTTATTATAGCTAGATGGAACACGAGGGTGATTGTGACTAATATGTGGTGTCTGGTTGTAGGAAATTGGAAGTGTCAATTGGTTCCTAGTGGCTAGTTGTTAATTGCGATGAATGTTGGGCAATGCTGGCATGAGTATTACAAGCTAGGTTTGATGTGAGTGAATAGTACATATGCTTGAGTGCCGTTTGGTACTAGTTAGAATTAGGGGGTAGGAAAAACCTAAAACTAAAAGCAATTCTATTATTTTATTAATTTCTTAATTACTATTATTCTTTTTCAAATAAAAGTCTATACTAAATATCAATGAACTTAAAAGACAAATAAATGAAAAATGTAAAAGATAAGATCTAAAGTTTAGAATGCCTTCTAAGTAGTACTTTTGTTTAATGTCGTTAGCTTAACAATGAGGTTTTTTATTCGTCAAAATAAATTGGATCAATTAATTCCATTTCCTTTATTGTTGTAATGTGCACATTCTCATAATAAGGTTTAGGTCGATGACCATTAACCTTAGAAATCTTATAGGTAGACATCCATGTGCAAATATATTCGCTACAATGAAAGGTCTAATCCAATAGGATCATAACTTACCTGGAAATAATCAAAGCTTATAATGATAAAAGAGAGCCTTTTGTCTAACTAAAAATTTCTTTCTAGACAATAATTTTTTCATGGAAAGCTTTTGTGCTCTCTTTATAAATTCTTACATTTTCATAAAATTCTTTACGAATCTCCTCAAGTTCTTATAATTTCAAATTTCTATGATTTCTAATTTCATCAAAACTTATATTGCACTGCTTAATAGCTCAAAATCACTTATGTTCCTATTCAACAGGGAGGTGACAAGTGTTACCAAATACTAACGTAGGTGACATGCTAATTGGCGACTTATAAACAATATGGTATGCCCAAAGCATATCTTCAAGTTGCAAACTTCAGTATTTTCTTATCGAGTTAACCATTTTTTCTATGATTGATTTAATTTATAGGTTTCAAACTTTAGCCCACTTATTTGTAGATGGTATGATGTACCAATCTTATAAGTCGCTCCATATTTCTTCAAGGTTGCCTATATCATTCAGTTGAAAAAATGCTTGCCTTAGATCGTTGATTAGAGCTTATAGAATACTAGACCGATAGAAAATGTTTGGTTTAAGAAAATCTAGAATTGTTTGGAATCATTAGTTTGGGTGGCCTTCGCTTCCACCCACTTTGATACATAATTAATAGTCAATAACAAATATAAAAAACTAAAAGAAGAGGGAAAGGGTCTAATAAAATTGATGCCCAATGTAAGGCCCCAACATATACTTTAAAAGCATTATAGCATGTCTAGGGTGTATTAAGAAGTAAACATAAAGAATTAAATGCATTTAAGCATAATAGGAGACATAATGGTAATTAATTTAAAAGACAGGGGTAAATTGCTAATTTGTTCATTTCGGCATGGACTTGCATAATTATACGTGAAATATGCATTAGAATGAAATCAATTGATGATATTTTATGCCATTGTGGAAACTAAATAGAGAATAATGATCAAATGTGTAATTTGCCTAAAGGCAACATATGGTTTAATAGAATTAAAGCATGTGTGTAATTATAGAAATTGCATGAAATTGGTATATAAGAGAGGAGAGAGGGAAGAGAGGAGAGAGGGACCGTTCATTTGGGATTTTAATTTTAGATGTTCCTCTTCTCATTTCCTCTCCATTTCCTCTTTTTAATCATATCATTTTTCATGTATAAGGAATTAAGCTAATTCTAAGTGGAAGTCAAGGTAGAAGTTAGTGGTATTTCTTCTCATCTTCATCTTTTCTTGCTTTGATCATGAAGAAATGGAATTAAAAGGTTGGAATTGGGATTAAGATTGTATTTGTGGTGTTTCTAGTTGGTGAATTAAGCAAAGCTAAAGCTAAAGAGAAGGAAAATCACTAGAAGAGCTAGTTCGCCAATTTCAAGGTTTGGGACTACACTTAGTTTATTTCTATTTTTGCATGTTTAAATTTGTACGAAGATTAATTTGGAAATAGAATGGTTGCTAAAATGGTGTCTCGGTGTTATTTTGCATGGAATTGGTTGAATATGACAAGAGAATAAAGTTTAGTGGAATTCTATCTTAGGTTCGCTTGAACCAATCCCATTGTTTTAGCCATAACTTAGCCTACAGACCTCCAAATTAGGTGATTCCAATTTTTGATGAAACTTAATACGTATTAATAAAAATATCTAGAAGAGATCTAGACCTAATTCTAGCTTCATGACATTGGAAATTGAGATTAACAATGGTGACCTGATGCCCTATTTTGGAGTAGTTTATGAGGTTTGGTACATATCTCACCATTTAGAAGTCAAAATGGCCTGATTTTTCCTTATATAGAAACTAGCGGCATGGAGAAACAAATCTATAGAGGACTCAAAGCCTAATTTGAATGTTCTCCATGTGAAAAGTACAGAACAAGTGGAGGTGTGAATTATAGGTAGGGGACACAATGAGTAGGAAACAGAAATCCTCCCCATCGTTTAATTTGCAATTTTCTTCTGGATTGATTTGTTTGCCCATTTTTAGGGATTCCTTCCTTAGTGTGAGGCCATTGATTCCCCACCATGTGGCTAGCCCAAATTGCATTATTTTGAGTTTTTTGCTTTTGATTTTTACCAAATCACATCGGAACCTTTTCAGATGTTTATGAAACTTTGCAAACACCTAGAAATAAATGAAATATGACTTACTGTATGTGAATTAGGTGATTAAACATTGAATTTAAGATTTAACATAAAGCATGCTAAAGGAAATTTACATGTATATAGATGATTTATGTACATATTTATTGCTTATATGTGTATAATATGACTATGCAAGTTTACATACTAATTTTATGAATATAATTAAGTACATTCTAAAATGATTTATATTTAAATTAAGTACAAAAATTATACTGGAATTATTACATAGAGAAACATGACTAAACAAAACATACACGAAATAAATCCTACGAGTACATGTGATTTGTATACTATTCTAATGATGGTAAATTATGACTTCCATGTATAAATTTAAATGCAGACTTTATGATTTCAAATGAATATCATATGATTTGTCAATATATTAATTATGAAATTGGAAAATGATTAAAGAAAATGTTATCGTTCCTCTTTTATTATCTTGATGGTGGATAGATAGGCATGTCTATAGGTTACAGTGCAGCTGCTACAGTTTCACACAAATGGTGTCTTCATTTCGAGACTATAGTATCTCTATAGTTTGATGTCTTTAGGTATCTATAGTTTGTTACCTACATGTAACTATAGTTCGATACCTAGTTTGATACTTTTGGGTATTTATAGTTTGATATCTTTTGTTATCTACAACTCTCGTTATCCACACCCACAGGAACTACAGGCCTAATATAGAAATTAAATTAAACAATTATAAATAAGAGATACAATATGAAAACATGAATAATTTGTGTTGATTGGCATTGAATATTAGTATTTGGCTTATAAATGTGAATTTATGACATATAAATAATACATTGAAGCTTATTTGCATCATGTACCATGATTAATTATGCCATCATAACTTATTTAAGTTTATGATATTCATGAATGTGTGTGTGCTTAGTGGATGATTACTGTGAGTGGTCAGCCAAACTAAGTGTTTTCCAACTAACCTTTTAAGCTTAGCACGAGTGTTGGTCCGTGTAGGTCTAAGTAATAGGATTGATGCATAGGGATCATCTGCAGGGACCATGGCCAACCGCTAGAAGTAAATGTATTTTGGAATGTATCTTTTGGTTAAAGATGATAGTATATGTAATGAAGGAAATTGTAATTTTTCAACAATTTGTAACTAAGAATTTAATTTATATTTAATATTTCTTCTGGATTATTATATAAATGTAAAGATGTAATACTACTCTTAAATGATAATGTTAAGTGATATGAAATTTTGTAATATGTATATGTACAACATTGAATAGACAAATGTGTGATGACAATCCCAATAAATGAATATAAATGTATGTCATGAATGTATGTAGAGGAATTTAGTTGCTATGTATATAGGTGGTTGTAAGTTCCATATAGGTATGTTACACCTCAAATTTCAAAAAGTTCATAAACTAAAATTTGAGTTTACTTTATCTTATCCTATTAAGTTTTTTATAGATCTATAGGTAACATATTAGTAGCCAAATAATTTCTATATTAACATACAATGGAAATTGGACACCACTAGAAAACAGTTTATAACACTTAGCGATTATTGACATGAAATTACTTAAGGTACTCGCTTTGACTCATTTATGATTTTAGTTACAATTAAGCAAAGAAGTTAAAGTGAGTTGAAAGCTCTACATTTTGGTCATTTTCTAAAGACTAATTTTTGCTTGTCTTCATGGAGCAAGAAGAGGAAAAATAAATACAAGAAAAAATAAATGAAAACACAAAGAAGATGAATCAAAGTGGCTCATGGTGGTGCACGTTTCATGCAAAGGTGTAGCACCAAAATGACAGAAGAAAATGGAGAATATGCAAGGTAGTAGGTTGGAAGCATAAAGGAAACAACAACGCACATGCACAACAGCTGGGGTTGCAAACGACAAAATTCAAGTGGCTATTGGAAAGAGGACAAAACAACATGGCAGCAAAGCAGGAAACGAAATCTATGTTTCATGCAGACGTCCTGCGTAAACACAAACAAGATTTGCGTTCAGAAGACACCAGCGAAGGTTAAAAGTGAGACATGAATAGTAGCTTAGACCCCCATGTTTATTTGTCACATCAGTGAATAGTAGTAAGGGCGATAAAAATAGAGAGTAAGGAGGCGCGATAGCTAAGAAATATCCTAGGGGGTTTCGGGTAGGGTTATTAGAGTTGGGGCTAAAGCATTTTCTTTGGAGAGACCCATAGAAGGCTAAGTACCTGACGCTAGTTCGGAGGTAACATCGACACCGACGAACCCAAGTTAAGTGTATTTCTTTGTTTTTGTTATTTCTTTCTCTCATTAGAAATTAATTGTGTTATCATATGTTAATTGATTTGGTTTCTGTGTATGGATAATTGTAAATTCGTTATTTTTCAGTTATTTGTGTATAAATCTATTGGGTATTATGAAAAGATGATTTTAATGTGTTATTGAATCATTTATTTACAAACCCATTGCTAGAATTTCAATATAATCCGTAATTCTTATGTTGAAATTCATGTGTAGCGACTAATGATTCGTAATCATTAGGGATAACATGACCTAGGTTAAATGATGCATCGTATGTAGTTGTTGTCATGATTAATCGGTTTTCCTAATTCCTAATACTATTACCTAAATAAATCTAGAGATCATATCCTAGGTTTTTTGATGGTTAGGTTTAATTAACGATCATATCTTGATTAAACAAAATCTAAGGGAAAACTCAAGTTAATTATTAACCCATGACTAATAGTTTCTAGGAGAGGTTTAAGAATAACAAGTCAAGGAAATATGTTTATTTAGGGTGTAGGCTAAGATTGAACCAAAGAATTGGGTCCTTACCGAATTCCCCACTTTTATCATTTTTCGCATGTTTTCTTTTAATTGTTTTTATTAGTTTAGTTTCATTTTATTTTCTTCTTTCTAAAACCAAACCCCCCACCCCTTGGTTAAACCTAAACACTAGTTTAATTTCATTTCAACAACTTTACACACACTCTCTGTGGGATCGATCTAGTCTCACTACTGCTATAGTAGTAGTCTAGTTATTTTATTTTGACTAGCATTACGACACGCTGTCAATTTTGGCATTGTTGTTAGGGAGTGTGGTGTTTTAGTTTTTATTTGTGATATTAATTGGTGTTTTGTATATATTTGTTCGTAATTGATTTCTTTTCAGTTATTTCATGATCTTTTCATTTTTTCGTATTTGTGATTAATTTTTTTTAATATGGATAGAAGTAATTTCTTTTGAAACTCATATTCTCAATCCTATAACAATTTTTAGACTAATCAACCTAACTTTTGTTATGGATGGGATAACCATCAGAATTACTTCTATAATAGTTTGTAGGGCGCAATTCTCATATAGATCAGAAGCTTCCCATCACAACTTTGGTCCATCTCTGAATGAGTTGATTAATATTGTGAACGCTAGTACTTTGCAATTGCAGAAGAATACTCCACAATTCCATCAGGATGGAGGGCAATTTCCACAAAATACATGGTCTAATGCCTAAGATCCGGAGAGCCAACACGAATCAGGTACATCTATCAAATAATTGCTTAGTATTATGGCTACTAACAATCTTCAAATTAAACAGGATATGCAGTAGTTCTAACAAAATATACAACAATTGTTTCAGCAAGGTGTACAACAAATCTGACAAGATGCTCTGCAATTTCAATAAGATGAATTGCCTCGATGGGGAGATATCAGTCATCTAGAACTTCAAAGCAAAAACGAGCAGTCGTATCAACGTGAGGTGTTTCTAATGGAAGTTTATGTAGAAACTGTACAAAGTGATGAGGAGCTTGAGAATTTTGAGGTCAATCCATTAACGAATTGCTTGTGTCGAAGAAGTTGAGGACGAGGTCGAGCCATCATTTAGCTCAAAGGTGAGTACTGAGTTCATGATTATTTTTGAGACTAACTCTTCAACTTTACATAGTAGATTGGAGGAATTAAATAAGTAAGAAAAAGGCAAAGAGACATTTGAGATCTTTCTAGAGTGTATAAACTCAGTCAAGATTAAAAGTCAGATGATAAGGAAGATGCTGAATATGACGGATGATCAACTAAGGCCCTATTCGGAACAACCTCGCATCGAAATGGTGCTAACTGTAATACCTGAAGATCACAATTTTGTCATGTGAGGAGAAGGAGTCGAACCAATGACTATAAACAAAGGCGCTTCTTGGAAGGCAACCTAAGGGAAGTAAATTTATTTGCTTTACATTTTCGCATTTCTTTCTATATGCATGTGTGTTCTTTGTTGGTTTGTTTCTTGCTTGTTTTAAGTTTTCAATCAAAATGAGAGAAAGAATAAAACAAACAAAACAAACAATTTATCATTTTGTATTGATTATGAAATTATTCTATAACACTTAACGATTATTGACATAAAATTGCTTAAGGTACTCATTTTAACTCATATATGATTTTAGGTACAATTCAGAAGCAAAGAAGTTAAAGTGAGTCGAAAGCTCTATATTTTGGCCATTTTCTAAAGCTTAATTTTGGCTTATCTTCATGGAGCAAGAAGAAGAAAAATAAAGAAAAGAAAAATTGAAAACATAAAGAAGATGAATCAAAGCGGCTCATGGTGGTGCATGTTTCATGCAAAGGTGTAGCACCAAAACGACATAAGAAAATGGAGAATAAGTAAGGCAGCAAGTTGGAAGAATAAAGGAAACAACAGCATAGAGACTTAACAACTGGGGTTGCAAACGACAACTTTTAGGTGGTTACTAGAAGGAGGACAAAACGATACAACAGCAAAGCAGGAATCGACATTTGCATAACGTAGACAATGTCTACATGATAACGTAGACGACGTCTACATTTCATGCAGACGTCCTACGTTAAAAGCAGACAGATAATTGCATTTAATGTAACGTAAATAATAGCTGCATTCAGAAGACACTAGCGAGGTTAAAAATCAGACGTGAATAGTAGCTTGGACCACCAAGTTTATTTGTCACATTAGTAAACAGTATTGAGGGCGATAGAAATAGAGAGTAGGGAGGCGCGATAGTGAAGAAATAATATAGAGGGTTTCGGTTAGGGTTATTTGAGTTGGGCTGAAGCATTTTCTTTAGAGAGACGCATAGAAAGCTAAGTTCTTGATGCCAGTTCGAAGGTGACATCGACACTGACAACCTAAGTTAAGCGTATTTCTTTGTTTTTGTTGTTTCTTTCTCTCATTAGAAATTAATTGTGTTATCCTATGGTAATTGATTTGGGTTTTGTGTATGGATAATCGTACATTCGTTATTGTTCAGTTATTTATGTATAAACCTATTGGGTATTGTGAAAAGATGATTTTAATGCGTTCATTGAATCGTTCATTTGCAAACCCATTACTAGAATTTCAATATAATCTGTAATTGTTATGTTGAAATTCATGTGTAGTGATTAATGATTCGTAATCATTAGGGATAACATGACCTAGGTTAAATGACACATTGTATGTGGTTATTGCCTTGATTAATCGATTTTCCTAATTCGTAATGCTATTGCATAATTAAATCTATAGATCGTATCTTAGGTTATTCAGTGATTAGGTTTAATTAACGATTGTATCTTGATTAAACAAAACCTAACAAAAAACTTGAGTTAATTATTAACCCACAATTAATTGTTTCTAGGAGAGATTTAAGAACAACAAATCAAGGAAATATGTTTAATTAGGGTGTAGGCTAAGATTGAACCAAAGAATAAGGTCCTTGCTGAATTCCCCACTTTTATCATTTCTTGCATGTCTTTTTTAATTTGTTTTTATTAGTTTAGGTTAATTGTATTTTCTTTTTTCTAAAACAAAATCCCACTCGTTAAACCTAAACACCAGTTTAATTTCATTTCAACAACTTTACACACACTCTCTGTGGGATCGACCTAGACCCAACACTACTATAGTAGTAGTTTATTTATTTTATTTTGACTAGCGTTACGATTTAATTTGTACGAAGAATTTTTGGATGAGAAACTGATAGCGCATCGTAACGCTAGTCAACGTGACAAGTGACTTAAATGATATGCCACTCAATTTTAAACGCCTTGTTTTTATTTAATTTCCAAATCAAATTCACTCAATAACCAAATCCACCTTATCAATATTAATTTGCCTCCTTCTTCAATAATAAACATATTTAAGAGTTGCATGATCAGAAAAATAATGACTTTAGTGCCTAACAAAAAAGATCAAAATTTTTAAAAAGCAAAGCCTATTGTAATGACTCTTTTTTTTATTGTTGAGTAATTCTTTTAGGAGTTACTTAAGGTTAAATATGTATAATAAATAACATCAGGCACTTTTCCTACTTGTTTTCCTAAAACAACTCCTATAACTTTATCACTTGTATCATATATGAGTTTGAATGGCAATATCAATTTGGCAGTTAAAAAATAGAAGCTAAAACTAGTAGACTTTTTAGCTTATTGAAAGCTTCTTTATAACAATCATCAAATTCAAAAATAACATCTTGGTGGAGTAACTTGCAAAATAGAGATTCCATTTTCAAAAATCCTTGATGACCTTAAATAAAAACTTACATGGCTAAAAAATGAGCAAACTTCCCATGCACTAGTGAGGAGGAAGACAAAGATTGAGTAACATTAATTTTGGCCTTATCTCCTTTAGTTCCCCCAAAAGATAAAATAAAATTTTTTAAAATTAAGAACTAGGTAATTCCTAACTTATCTTTGTAAAATGAAGCTCAAATTATGCAAATACTCATCAAAATAATCTCTATTAATAGAAAATTTGCCCATAAAAACTTTAAATATTTCTCTACAAAATCTGAAAATATGCTTCCTATACACTTTTAGAAAGTAGTTAGCACATTACAAGTTCTAAACGTCATTCGCTTATATGTGAAAACTCCAGAAGGACAGGTAAAAGTCATTTTCCCCTAATCCTCTAGAGCAATTGTGATATGGATGTAACCTAGAAAAACATCAAGAAAACTATAAAATGCTTTACCAGTTAATCCTTTTAACATTTGATCAATAAATGGGAAAAGGAAACGGTGTTTTCTAGTTATAAAATTTAATTTTCTGTAGTCGATACAAACTCGCCATCCATTTTAGACTCTAAAAGGAATTAAGTCTTTATCATGATTTGTAACACCCCATTACCCTAGGGTACGCACCAGGACGCCCGTAGGTCATTCCGATACATATCCTAAAATAAGGGAGCGCTATGTGCGATCACTACAGAACTCCACATGGCATCATATCAA
>JAOQMS010083785.1:0-20829 GCA_027563885.1 Erythroxylum longipes | reverse complement strand
ATTATTAGTCATATAAATTTAAAATTATAAATAATAAAATATTAAATTAAAATAAGAAAATATAAATAAAATAAATATAGTAAATAAAATATTTCATAAAAATATATTATTAGTCATATAAATTTAAATTATAAATAAGAAAATATTAAATTGAAGTAAGAAGAAAATGTTACATTGGACTTGCTTTCTATTAGTTAAGGGTATAGTGAAAAATAATAATTAACCGAAGGTTATTAATGAAAAGTAAAATTTCTACCGCAGAAGCACTTTCCCACTGCAACCCTCTTTCTGCTTATGGATTTCTGCGGTGGCACCGCAGTTTTCTCCACCCTCCGGTTGTTCACCGCAGATCCAAACATGTGACTGTGTTTGGAAACTGCGGTGGATAATTACTTATCTCTATCGCACCGCAGATTCAAATGCAACCTTAATGTGAGAAAGGGTATAGAAACACACTAGGGGGAAATAATACACAATATACGAAAAACATACGAAAAAATACTAACAAAATTGAAAAGAAAAGGGTTAGATCACGAAACCGTTTATGGTGATGAAGGTGGTGATGGTGATAGTGTTGAGACCAAATCTACTTAACATCAAGAGTGTTTTCCTATCTTATAAATGATTCAAGAGAGTAAAAGAATTAGTAATCAAAACCATTCAAAACTTATTTTAGAATTCAAAAAACCTAACTACACAATGATTTAAATCTAACTACTAAACGTGCTAATTTAGGGTCATTAGCTTGACCTTGTAGTATTGGAAACTCAGCCGAGATCAATTATGAGTGGCTTGTTTCCATCCTTTTCATTTAACATCAGTTTTGTTCCTGTAAGTAAGCTACAAACTGTAAAATGATCAGAAGGACAATAATGATAAAATTATAAAAACTGATTAGGCTCAGTAATGTCCTTTTTTGAGGAAACTGTCAACAAAACAGGGAATAACAAAACTACCTGAATCATCTATGGAATCCAACAGTTTGTTTGATAAGAGGATGAGTAGTTCTCTTCTTTTTTCTTCCTCATTCGCACTCATCTCCTTTTCTTTTTAAGCTTCTTGAACAGAGACTTCCATAGCTTCTTCAAACTTGATGTCCATTGTCAATTGTTCTTTGTCATCTCATTCCTTAAAAGATTCAAACATATCATTTTTTCTTAATGTGTCTCCCTCCTCCAAATTCTTTAATACATCATTCATGTTGAATGTCACTTGGTCATCACTAATCTGAATGATGAGGTTCTCTTCATGGAAACCTACCCAAGTTTTTTCGATGTTCAAGCATAGTATACAAAGATCTAAAAAATAATAGGGAGAGTTGCCATTCTTTTCTTTGTCCTCTTTCCTCGTCTCTTGGTCTTCTACAATATAGGGTTCAGTATGATCTTCCACTGGTTCTTTTTGTTCTTTCCCATTTCTAAGTGTGATAGCCTTATATTGCTCTCGTTGATATAATTCCATATTGTTTAGAAAGTCTTCCACTCTTCTTACACAAAATTCACGGGAAAGCTATCTTACTTGAATCTCTAGGTTGTGAATAGAAACGACATGATTTTTTGTTACTTGATCAAATTACTCTTCCAATCTCTTCTGGTTTTCTTCCAAGTCTGTTAGCTTATCCATGATTTTGTCTAATTTTGAATCCTATGAACTGGACTCATCTTGCTGAAATTCAAATAAGTATGTCCCATGTGAGTACTTGCATTGTTGGACCAATAGAAATCTAGGTTGTTCTGCTACCCCGAATTGTACTGGTTCATAGAAGGATAATGATTTCCCCAACTAAATTAGGGATCAGTGAAATCCACAGAAGTCCTTTTCTCCCTATAATATACGTCCTCCATGATCATTTTTTTTATCTCTTCTTAGCATTCAACTTTTAAGATTCCCTATTGTTGTCTAGTGATATCCAATTTGACGTGTCATTTACTTTATGCATAGTTTTTTATTATTATTAAAAAGAAGGTGAAAAAGTATTAGATTAAAGAATTAAACTAATCGCCTCCTCGAAAACGGCACCAAAAACTTAATTAGGTATTTGATGTGCGTAATTTTTAATTAATTAACTTCGATAATCCGTAAGTGTATGGGTTGTTTGCATCGTACTTAAAGTGTCGATCTCATAAGGAGGGATAATCTAGTCCTAAAATCTAAGGCCAAAACAAAATGCAAAAATTTAAAATGTAACGAAACTAAAACAATAATTTAATTCAATCAATCAAATCAATTCAAGAATAAATCAAAAAAAATATAAAACTAAAAATAGCAGAAAATAAGAATTGAACGAACGACAGGAGACAGCAACGTCGGGAAACTCTTGATTTGAAAAATACATCAAGTTAGCTTATTCTCCACTTCTCTCTTCCTTCTTCTCTTCCTCTATCTCTCGATAATTCACGATAGGGTTTCTCTCAAAAGTAGCTGATGCAAAAGCTCCTCTGCTTCTTTGTCTTATTGTTTAAATACCTTTTGTGTTCTGAGGAGCCCTAGGAATTTTTTGGGGTTCAAAAGGTCCAAAAAATCCCACAAAACTTGACGTTTTTGAGTGTCTGCATGTCTGTCTAACGCAGGCCACGATTGTGGGCCACATCTAAGCCTTCTGTTATGATCGTGACATATGGGCCACTAACGTAGGATAAATCTAGTGCTTCTATCATGATCGTGGCTTGTTGTGCCACGATCGTGGGTAGTTGTTTTAGTTCGAATGTCTCTAAAGCTTCTCAATTCTTCGATGTTGACCCTGAAATACTAACAAACACATCAAGGTACCTTAAAAATATAATATTTAAGCTCAAAGACTTATACTAACCCATAAAAACACTTAAACACAAATAATTAACAAACTAACACGATTCTAACCTAAACATATACTAAATGATTAAATTAATAACTAAACACATATCAAACTAAGACTTAAAACATAATGCAATTTACACTTATCAATATCCCCACACTTAGACATTTGCTTGTACTCAAGCAAACAAAGCAATAAACACACAAAATCACACAACACACAATGCAGTAATGAGACAATGGCTTCAATTTCATGAAATAAATTTAACTTTAAGCACAATCATTGAAGTTATTTTAAATCATTGACATGCAAAATCCGTATCTAGGGGCTTTGAACTAAATATACATATTAATCCAGACTCAAAGTGTTAAATTATTCACCCTTTTCAATTACACACACACATTAATAATTCTTTGGTCATTCAAGCTCTGTAACTACTCCTAAGTATGTTTTCATGAAAAGTCAAGCTATTACAAGTTCGATAGGTTTTTATTAGAGCATACTTTTTATTTTTTATTTTTAATTACTTTTTGTGAACATAGACTTAGTCTTTTTACGCGGAGGCAAACAATGGTGATAAATTTCAATTTGGTTACTCAACTAAGCCATGTTTTTTATTAAGCTACTTGGTTGGAATGTCATTAAAGCCTTTTGATGTGAAGACATACATTTGTGATGCGTGTCAATCCGGTTACTCAGCTATATCACGTTCTCAACTAGCTACTAGCTCTATTTATAACTTAAAGGCCAGCAGAACAGTAATTTATTTAAAATTAACCAACATTTTTTGTTTTTTATTTATTGCCTACCTTATTGCTTTAGCTATTCATTTTTAAGAAAAAATACTAGTAAATCTACTTAAGTCAAAAAACCTAAAATTATGAATGAATGTGACAATTTAGAGGGTGGAAATTAGCATTAAATTCTAATTGAGCTGTATATTTAGCTAAAGAACCTAATTCATTAATTTTGCGAGGTCATGATTCTTCATAACCTAATAGACTATGCTCAAAATTAAATCAATTCGAATCCATCTAAGCCATTTACACATTCACACGATTCATAAAAATGCAACCTAACAAACTATCATATAATATGCAAAATTCACATTCAAAGCAAAACCAAAACAATAACCCTCTCCACACTTAAACCAAACATTGTCCTCAATGTGAGAAGAGTACGCAAACACACTAGGGGAAATAATACACGATATACAAAAAACATAAGAAAAATACTAACAAAATTGAAAAGAAAAGGGTTAGAACACTAAACCATTTATGGTGATGAAGTTGTTAATGGTGATAGTGTTGAGACCAAACCTGTTTGACGTCGAGAATGTTTCATTATCATATAAGTGATTCAAGAGAGTAAAAGAATTAACAATCAAAACCATTCCAAATCATTCAAAACTTATTTTAGAATTTAAAAGAAACCTAACAACGATTTAAATTTAACTACTAAACGTGCTAATTTGCGGTTATTTGTTTAACCTATATCATTGGAAGCTCAGCCGGGATCAATTATAAGCGGCTTGCTTCCACCTTTTTCATTTAACAACAGTTTTATAGCCTGTAAGTAAGCTACAAACTGCAAAATGATCAGGAGGACAATATTGATAAAATTATGAAAATCGATTAAGCTCAATAATGTCCTTTTTTGATCAATCTGTCAACAAAATAGGGAATAACAAAACTCCCTGAATCTTCCATGGAATCCAACAGTTTGCCTAGTAAGAGGATGAGTTGTTCTCTTTTTTGTTCCTCCTCATTCGCCCTCATCTCCTCTTCTTTTTTAGCATCTTGAATAGAGACTTCCATAGCTTCTACAAACTTAATATCCGTTGTCAACTATTCTTCATCCTCTCGTTCCTTAAAAGATTCGAACACATCATTTTTTCTTAATGCGTCGCCCTCCTCCGAATTCTTTAATACATCATTCATGTTGCATATCACTTGTTCATCACTAATCCGAATGATAAGGTTCTCTTTATGGACACTTAACTACGTTTTTTTGGTGTTTAAGCATCGTATACCAAGATCTAAGAAATAATAGAGAGAGTTGTCATTCTTTTCTTCATCCTCTTTCCTCGTCTCTTGGTCTTCTACAAGATAGGGTACAACATGGTCTTACACTGGTTCTTTTTGTTCTTTCCCATTTTTAAGTGTGATATCCTCATATTGCTCTCGCTAATATAATTCCATATTGTTTAGAAAGTCTTCCACACTTCTCATACAAAATTCATGGGAAAGTTGTCTTACTTGAATCTCCAGGTTGCGAATAGAAATGACATGTTTGTCTGTTACTTGATCAAAATGCTCTTCCATTCTCTTCTGGTTCTCTTCCATATCTGTTAGCTTACCATGATTTTGTCCAATTTGGAATCCCATGAACTAGACTCATCTTGTTGAAATTCAAATAGGTCTTGATGTCCTATGTGAGTACTTATATCATTGGACTAATATAAATCTGGATGGTTTTGCCACCCTGAAGTGTACGAGTTCATATAAGGATGATGATTTCTCCAACTAAATTGGGGATCATTGAAATTCGCAGAAGTCCTTTGGTCCCTATAATATACATCCTCCATGATTGTTCTTTTTATCTATTCTTAGCATTCAACTCTTGAGATTCCCCATTGTTGTCTAGTGATGTACAAGTTGATGTGTCATTTACTTTATGCCCAGTTTTTTTGTTATTATTAAAAAGAAGGTGAAAAAGCCTTAGACTAAAGAATTAAACTAATCGGATCCTCGACAACGGTGCCAAAAACTGAAAAGGTGTTTATTCTGTGTAAATTTTAATTAATTAACCTTGATAATCCATAAGCAAACGGGTCATTTGCGTAGTACCTAAGGTCTTGATCCCACGAGGAGGGATAATCTAATCCTAAAATCTAAGGACAAAACAAATCACCGAAATTTAAAATGTAATGAAACTAAAACAAGAATTCAATTCCATCAATCAAATCAATTCAAGAGCCAATCATGAAAATATTAACAATTTAGCAGTTGCAATGCACACTCAAGAATCAACCTAAGGAGTTACCAATTAAGAGGAAGGGAATTTTACCTATCTTTAACACTAACTTAATTGATTATAAATTACTGGATTATTGGTTCTAGAACACCTTAGGGTTGATTACTCTCTCTTGAGTTATAACTAATAACCCTAATTTATAAACCCTAATTAGATTATGAAAATTTATGTTGAGATCAATTAACAACCTATCCAAAACCCTAATTAGATATGAAGTTGTTTAATAAACTATCGGAAACCTATGTAAGATCTCTCTTTACAAAATTTATCGATTTGATTTAATTCTTGTTCTATTAAATCATCTAACTCTTGTTATCCCAATTTAATTATTTTTCATTCGATTCACCCTTTCAGTTTATTACCGAATTATGCAATCATGGAAATTAAATCACAATAAATCCATTAAAAAGTAAACAATCAAATTGCATTAAATCAAAGATAAAATTCCAAAGGTGAGTTTAGAACATCATCATCCAAAAATCCTATCATCATGAATTATTCCAATTATATATAATAATAAAACTGAAAATAGCAGGAAATATAAATTGAACAGACGACGGGAGGCAGCGACGTCAGGAAACTCTTTATCTTGGAAGTACATCGAGTCAGCTTCTTCTCCACTTCTCTCTTCCTTCTTCTCTTCCTCTATCTCTCGATAATTCACTATAAGGTTTCTCTCAAAAGTGGATGATGCAAAAGCTCCTATGCTTCTTTGTCTTATTCTTTAAATACCTTTTATGTTTTAAGCAACCTTGGGATTTTTTGGGGTCCAAAAGGTCCCGAATATCCCTCAAAACTTGACATTTTTGAGGGTTTGCATATCTGCTCGATGCAGACTACAATTGTGGCCCTATAGGCCATAATCGTGGGCCACATCTGAGCCATATGCTATGATCATGGGCTAACTTTAGTGCTTCTATCACGATTGTGGCCTGTTGTGGCACGATCATGGCCTGTTGTTTCGGCCCAAATATCTTTGTTCTTCGATGTTGACCCTAAAACACTAACAAACACATCAAGGTAACTTAAAAGGATAATATTATAGCTCAAAGACTTATACTAACCCATAAAAACACTGAAATGAATTAATAACTAAACACATATCAAAACACAATGCAATTTACACTTATCAAGTACCAATATGCTCAGCTTTAGTGGTTAATAATGCTATAATGGATAGTAGAGAAGAATACTAACTGATAATGGAACCACAAAGAGTAAAAACATAGGGTGAAAGTGATCTTCTTCGATCATAGTCACCACCATTGTCAGAATCAACATAGCAAACAACACCACTAGGATTAGAATGAATTTTGTTGAAGACCAAACCAAGCTTACTAGAACCCTTCAAGTAGCAAAGGATCCACTTCACACCTTCCTAGTTCTCCTTACTAGGATTATGTGTGTACCTAGATACAATACTGATAGCATAGGTCAAATCCAGTCGAGTACATATCATACATCAAGCTACCAACGACACTAGAGTATGGAACGTGAGACATACATTCCTTAACTTCACTAATAGATGGACATTGTTTAATAAATAATTTAAAGTGTGTGGTTAATAGAGTAATAATGGGCTTACAGTGAGCTAAATTGAACTTGTCAAGCATCTTCTGAATATCTTTCTTTTGAGAGAGCATAAGTTTACCTACTTGATGATCCTGAATAATCTCAATCCCAAGAATCTTCTTAGCAGCACCTAAGTCTTTCGTATCAAATTCACTGCTAAGGTAGGCCTTCAACCTATCAACAAGAGCCTTGTTAGGTGACACAATCAACATTATCATCAATATAAAGAAAAAGATAGATGAAGGAACCATCAAGGAACTTTTGAAAATACACACAATTATCATAGCTACTTTTAAAGTAGCCTTTACCAATCATAAAGAGTCAAACCTCTTATACCACTGTCTTAGAGATTGTTTGAGACCATACAAAGATCTCTTTAATGAAAAACATTGTCCTCCTTTATTTAATTGATGGATGTAAATTTCTTCTTCAATATTACCATATAGGAATGTAGTTTTCACATCCATTTGCTCAAGCTCTAGGTCATGAAGAGCAACAAGATATAATAGTATGCGAATAGAGGTATAATGAACAATGGGAGAGAATAGCTTATTGAAATCAACTCTTTCATATTGACCAAAACCACATACAACAAATCAACACTTATATCTCTTGCTTTCAACACCGAGGATGCCTTATTTAAGCTTGCAGATCCACTTGTAACTAATATCACACTTACTCTTAGGAAGTTTCACCAAATCCCAAGTCACGTTCTTATGAAGAATCTCAATTTCTTCCTGCATAGAACTAATCCAATTCTCAGTATCTGCACTACTAATAGCATCAAAATAATTCTTTGGCTCATAATAAGTGCCAACTTCTTGTGAAAAAACTGAAGCATAAGCAAAGAGATCACAATCATAGTCCTATAATCTTGCTGGAAATTAGGTCTGTCTCTTAGAATGATCTCGGGCCAACATATAATTAGGTTGCACTGGAGGGGATCAGTATGAGTTTCCTGAAACTCAGAAGTAAGTGGGACTATCTCCTTTGAAAGGAGTAGCAGGGATGACGAACTCCACCTTCTCCCTTCTATTACCTTGATCATCTGTACAAGGAGAAGACAACACAGAATCTTGCTCAGAAGAAAATATAGCATCTTCACGAAAGTTTACATCATAAATATGATAAATCTTATGATATTTAGGATCAAAACAATAAACAAGATAGCCTTTAACTCCTTTCTTATAACCTAAGAAGACACATTTAATAGAACGAGGCTCTAACTTGCCCTCATTAACATGAACATAAACAAGACACTCAAAATCACAAATATTAGAACAATTAATAGGGTTACTAACCAAACTTGTTCTATGATTTTGCCTTCAAGAGAATGACGTGGGGAATGTAGTTATAGCCACCTCGACTTAAAACTCACATCCCAACTTAGAATGAGAAAGCATGCATTGAACTTTCTCCAATAGATTCCTGTTATTATGTTCAGCAACTCCATTTTGATGAGGTTTACCCGCAAAGCCTTCCTTCTTACAAAGGTTGTCAAAAGAATCTTTATAGAACTCAAAACCATTTTTAGTTCTCAACCGCTTAATTTTCTTCTCTGTTTGGTTCTCAATTAGGGTCTTCCACTCCTTAAAAGTGGGAAGAACTTCATTCTTCTTCTTTAGGAAAAACACCCAATCCTTACGAGAGAAATCATTGATAATGGTCAACAAATACTTTCTATCACCTTGAGAAGTAATGTGAGAGGGACCCTATAGATCAGAATGAATATAATCCATAATACCTTTGGTCCTGTGAATCCCAAAGGAAGAGAAACTCACTCTAGTTTGTTTATTAAAGACACAATGTTCACATAACTCCATATTACCTGAACTCTGGCTCAATAGACCCCTCTTGCATAAGATTCGCATACCTTTCTCACCCATATGGCCTAGGTGGTAATGCCACAGCTTGGTGGCATCTTGGCGTGACTTAGATGAGGCAACATCAGTAGTACCAATAATAGTAGAGCCCTGCAACACATAAGAGTACCATGTCTTTTCACTTTAAGGATTATAAAATTACCTCAAGACACCTTTATGACTCCACCTTCAAAGGAGTACCTATAGCCAAAAGACTCAAGTGTACTAAGTGAAATAAGGTTGTGTTTAAAATTAGGAATGTGATGAACATTAGTAAGGGTTATTGTTGGACCCCATTTCTGGAGCCCAACATCGAACATGGGATCATGAAGCTTGAGTGTGGAGGAAGGCTTAGAATTTGGAAATTTAACAAAAATGTCCTTCGGAAGCAAAAGCGGGCTTCGCCGCGGTGAACATATTGGAAAATCCCCTAGAACCTTCTGGAATTTTACGCTGCGGCGAGTGATTGAACTTTGCCATGGCAAGCCTGAAATTTTTATCTTTGTCGCGATGACCATTTGGTCTCGTTGCGGTGAATTCACCACACCAACAAAAATAAAGAACTTCAGGTTAATTATGCTACGGCGAACTCTTGACTTCCCTGCAGAGAAAATCCCTAAGGCAGAACCCACAACCCAAAATGTCCTATCTTACTACATGTCAACTTAAAAACCACAAACAAGTTCTTAAAAACTTATTCTCATTTCCATAATTAGATACTTTGCAAAAACAAGAAAAATTACAAACAAATCCAAACACAAATTTCATTTATAACAAAAGACATAAGTTTTACAAAGCTTTAATGGCATTTCAAGCCATAATACATCATTTGAGTTTGAAAACCAATAATACAAAATACATTTGAACTAGCAGAACTTGAAATACTGCTAAAGCCTTGAATTCCCAAAAATCTAACTTAAAAATACAAAAGTATGCGAATTCGGAGTGATGCCATAACTCTTGACTTACTTAATTTCTTGCTCATCACCTAAATAGGGGGAGGAGAGGGTGAGCTTAAAGCTCGTGGGTAACAAATTTATAACTATTAATAAGCAAAACCATTGAAATAATTTACATTGAATCATAAGCACATATTTCTCAAATTTTCTTCATGCAAACTAATTCACAAATAACATGATCTATGCATTCATCAACTTGTTCACAAATCATAAACACGTAGGCATATCCAAAATGGTTTGGGTGGATCTAAAACATAATGTACTATATATTTCCCATAAGGATCCTGTGAAGCCATAAACAGAGCGTACTATCACAATCCCACTTAATGGTCTTGCGTAGCCGTAAACTTATGGGAGTCCATAAAAGATCTCCATGCCATTAGCGGGAAGACGGGAGAAGCCTTTTGTCAAAGTGCACTTGACTTAACTTAGGGGACCACCACAAACCTATATAATCATGCATTTCACAATTTGTAAACATATTGCCTCAATGGCATTTTTCTGAAACTTGATTTCATAACCATAATATCGTTTCAAAAATCAATATCCTTTCAAAAATAATTTTCATCATTCATTTCATAAACCAATAACACAATTCATATACAAACATGTGGCACATTATCAAAGCATTCAAGAAGCCTTAACGGTACATTTATAAGACAATTGAAAACATTTCAAACTTTCTTGGTTTGGAAGAAACATTAGGGGCTTATTACTTAATTATAAAAGTGTAACCCACCTTGAAATCCTTGCTTATAAACTTGCTTAGGGATGTCTTTGCTCTTGCTCCTCTTGCCTCTCTTGCCTCACTTGATTTCCTTAAACAATAACCAAAATTCCATTCAATTTGGTTTAGAAATCGGAAAGTCATACCTCAACAATCTTTAAATATTCCTCATGTTGAAACAATATTCAGTTTCCATACCAAAATTGAAATGTTTAGAGACTGAATTTAAACTTGATTCCTTCATACAATTTGTATATATATGTCTCTAGTTTACATCAAATTAAAAATAAGTCCATTTAGATAACTACACTAAAAGTTATGCCCAAAATACCAAAGCATGTTCGTGTAGGAAAAATTGAGTTAGCCGCGGCGAAACCCAGAAGTTCGCCACTGCAAACTTATCCAGAAACATGCTTCGAAGACGTGTTCTACGATTTTTTCCAGTTCTTAACTTCCCAACTTTTACATAAACCCATCTTAACCTTAAACCATCTCTTCTACTTCATTTTCAACTTCATTCCAACCCAAAATCATTCACAACAAATTCATAATCTACTTTTGATCATTAACCAAACACTAAAACATTCACATAAACCATTTATCAACAATTTCCTACACATATTCACTTTATTTTCACTTCTAACCATCACTAAATATGATTCATCTAACAATCAAGAAGGGTTAATGCTCATACTTACTTGTTTTAGCCTCAAAGTCTTCAAGCTCTTCAAGAATCTCCAAAACCCTAGCTTGTTTTTCTTCTTTTCTCCACTTCTCTTTTTCTCATCTTTCACTCACGATTTTTGCTTCTCTAAAATGTAAGACTACAATTACTTTTTCCCCTTTTTACCTTTAATGAGTGTGAAATTTCCAATTTTCCCTTCCATTGATACCTAATGTCTATTTAAACTTAAGTGGTCTTCCAAAAATGCCCTTACAACGTTAATACTTTAATTCCATCAATCCATGAAATAAATCCTCCCAAACTTGACATAATAATTAAACTCCAAATGAAATTATTTATCTAACAAGACCACAAAATTCTTTCAAATCATGCTTAATAAAATCAATAAAACAATTTGGGGCCCAACAGTTATAACAACACCATCATGAGTTTTACTATTGATTGTACCTTTCCCCACCACATCACATTGTGCATTGTTACCCATAAGGACAACACCTCAGTAGTTTCATATGGCAAATCAATCCTTGTAAGGACACATATGAAAAGTACAACTGAAGTCTAGGATCCATTCATCTTTAGATCGTTGTTCACCTTGAACAACCAAAAGAAGATCACCTCCTAAACTAGAATAACCACAACAACCTCAGGGGTAGAATCAAATTGATTTCCTTTATATTTGCGTTCTTTTTTGAGTTTATTTTTCAATTTATAATAGTCTGAGACCTTGGGTCCAAGTTTCTCGCAATATTTACATGTAATATCGATATCTCTAACTCTAGACTGAGAGTAAGATTTAGATTTTTTATGACTCTTATTGCTCTCTTTGTTCTCAAAAGTTCAACGTCTAACTGTTAAACCCTCATCCTCCTTCTCAATGGAAGGATCAAACTTTTCTTTAGACAACAAAGAAGATTTAACTTATTCTAATGAGAGAGTTTCATGGTTACCTTAAAGCGTAATTTCTTTAAACTGCTTAATACAAATGAGGAAATGAAATAACAAGAAGCATTACTTGATCCTCATCATTAATTTTAAAATTAAGATTTTCCAAATCAATAATGATGGAATTAAATTCGTCAAGATGAGATGGGACAAGTGTACCTTCAGATATCTTGAGCGCAAAGAGACATTCTTTGAGAAGAAGTTTGTTGGGTAGACTCTTCGTCACGTAAAGGGACTCCAATTTCAACCAAATTCCTACAGTGGTAGTCTCATGGACTACTTCCCGGAGCACTTAAAGCATCAAGCATAACTGAACAGTGGACAAGGCTTTTTCGTCCAACTCTTCCCTATCCTCATTTGACATATTGGTAGGTCTCTTTGTCTTTTTAAACAATTTTTTTCAATCCATGTTGTGTAAGAATGACTTTCATCTAGACCTTCAAAATATCAAAACTAATTTTTTCGTCGAACATATTGATGTCAAATTTGGTTGAAGGAGATATAACGATAAGACTTGATTGAACAAAACAAACCTCACTCTAATACCAGTTTATAGTGCTAATAGTTGCTAGAGAAACAAAATCAATCAAGTAAATAAAGAAAAAATAGTAGTACATAAAGAATTTTTACTTAGGAAACTCGAATGCCTGGAGAAAAATCCACGGGACGAAGAGAGCCTAAAAATATTCTCTATGTCAAGGAGAAAAATTACAACTATTTTTCTCTCTCTTACACAATCCCTAGGACTAATAAAGAGTAGACCAATATGATATTACAAAGGACCCCCAAGGGGGGTGTTTATATAGTAGGATAACCCTATGGTAGGAAACCTACACAAAGTAGGAATTTGGAAATATTATCAAATAAAGGAAAGAAAACCTACACGTAGTAGGAATCTTGAAGGCTTGCGTCATTATCCAAAAAAAGATGGACAAGAAAATAAGAAAATGAAGAATTCAGCATGACTTACCAGATATAGGGTCGTATGTCCACTTGCACGACTATGTATAAATTCGAAAGTGCATTTTTGTGATGCACACCTAGAAACCTAATTTTTCATATAAATAGACATGTGAGCAGCCAAAGAAGGCATGAATCAGTTTTGGAACACAAAAGGAAGTAGAATCCTTACTACTTGAGGATATATGGAGGGCTAATCTTCCTTCTTCCAATTCATAGGAGAAATCAAAGACGAAGAACACATTTGGGCATGTCTTTATTATTTTTATTGTTGACTTTCTCTCTGTATAAATTGTTTATGTTATTCTTTGCTTAATGTTTTGGATATTCATGTATAAATGATTAATATTCTCATTCTTAATAAATTGTTTATGTATGAACCCATTGCCATAATATGAAATACAATACGTAATAGTTGTTTTTTCAATTTATTTATGGTAAACTAATGGTGATGAATCATTAGGGATAACATAACATAGGTTAAATGGCCTGAGTTTGTGTGATTATTGCTTGGATCAATCTATTTTCCTAGTTCGTAATGCGACTTGAAGTAAATCACTTGTTAATATAGAAATCATGTATAATATGTAAAATACACAAGAAGGGGGGTTGAATTGTGGTAAATCATCTAAGATATGAATCTTTAAAAAACTTCTTGATTTTCTTAGAAAATTCAGACGATTACAAGTTTAAATAATGCACTTGATTTGATGAGTAATGCAATAGCGAAAATTAGTATCTATTCTTCTAACAACAAGAAAATTAAAAAGGTAAGAGTTAGAGAATATGACACCGCGATTTACTAGTTCACCCTTAACCTTGGGCTATGTCCAGTCCTCAGAGTTTGTCTGAGATTTCACTATCTCCTTCAATGTTACATATATTATTTCTACACTTTCAGAGCCTCTTTAGATCTCTTTCACAAAGTATTCTTTATCTGCTTCCTTAGCTTCTTCAGGCTCTAGCCTTCTTTCCTCTAAAAAAGATATTGTTTGAGTTTTCACACTCACATTACAGATGTATTTTCTCTCTTTCTTTCTTTCTTTTCTCTCAGAATTTTTTTCACGGTATGAGCACTTGAGCGCATAATTTCTCTAAGAATTTTTGTACACATAAAATTACATTTGAAGTTTACAACTATGACTAATATTTATAGCCTAAGTCTCCAACAGTCTTCTTGAGAAGTCTGCTTATCGAGTCTTATAAATTCTGTTATTAATTGAGTCTTGTAACCAACTCCAACTAACTAACATTTTTAGCACATTCTTTAATTGCATCGTCTTGCTTAGATTTGTATGATTTATGCTTCATCTGTTGTCTTAGACTTGATCACTTCGTTTGATCCATCTTATTCAGCTTCTACTTAAGTATCGTCTTGATTTGATGATTTGTGCCACTTATATTTTTCTGCACACTTAAAAAATTCATCAAAATAATTCACACACTTCTATTGTTATTATTATTTGATTTTCATTAAAATCAATAGAAGAAGTAACGTCTTCTTGACTTAACAATCTCCCCCTTTTTTATAATAACAAATAATCATAATATTAGAAGATAAAAAAATTCAAACGAATAAACAAAAATGTAATATACAAAGATGATATTCAAAACTCCTTTCTACTGTTCTATTTATCTATTTATATCTCTCTATCTCATCTTCTCCCCCTGTTTGTTATTAATCAAAAAATAGTTTATTATAGATGCTTCAAAATTTCAGGAAACATTTGTTGAATATCATTGCGGATCGTCTTGAGGTCTTCTTCTATAAAAACACATAGAAGTGCTAATTCCTCATGAAGATCACCCACTGCAACACCCAGTATATCAACGTTAGTATTGATTTTCTCAATGCTTTTAACTAAGGCTTCTTCAACTTCCGTCTGCTTGTGACTAGCTTCAGTGCATTTGATGAAATTCTTCAAGAGCTCCGAATTAACGGTAAGATCTTGTAGTATTTCACTAAGTGGATGAACATAATCAAAAACAGATGGTTTTCTAGGTGAATCGTCTAATTCTATGATTGTAATAGAGGGTAGTTTGAAAGGTGGTTTTTCAACAGGGATATCAAGATCATAAAATAGTTTTAACTGAAGGAATGAAACCTAAGGGTTTTAAATGAATAAGCAAATGCACAAAGATTTCTAAGTTAAAAGTGATACCTTTAATTGTGATACTTTCATACCTTCCTTCTGATATTGAGCCAACTACCTTGAAGTTGTCGTCTTTAGTAGATGCTCCCAAATTACTTCTTGATGCCCTTGATATATGATACGATACATAGACGCTTACAGGTTGAGCTGCTTGACATGCATCGTCTATGCTCTGTATTACCACTTGAATTTCTTCTTTAGTGAGATCAATTTTTTGTATTTTAGGAAAATTCATATTTTCCTTTTTCTTTTCTATTTATCAGTCCTGGAATCCTAGGTTGTACATTTAGTATAATCTTGATTGTCATTCTGCTTATCACTGGATAGATTGTATAAGGATTTTTTGTAATCTTCAATGGATATGGTTCTGCCTTTTCGTCTCGCAGAATACTATATAATCTTCGTTCTTCATGATTTAGAATATGTATTGACTGATCATTTAATGTTATAGGTTCAACTTGAACCTTAACTTTTCGTTTAGTAGGTTCTCTGATGATAATTGAACCTCTATTACGATCAGGTATTGATTTTTCTTTGACCTTCATCTTCAAATCTTCTTTCTTTATCGGGTAAGGAGGGTCGAAAGTTACTAACTGCTATTCAGATGGTGTCTTCATCTTCTTTTTAACAGTCTTTGTCTTTTGTGGAACATCAGTCAATGAAACCTTCTTCTTCTAAATAGGCTTCATATTCTTTTGTTCTTCTACTGGTTTGAAAGGTAGTTATTGTTGAAGCTTCTTCTTCTCAAAAACTAAATTTCTTTTTATCTCTATCTCTCTAGAAGGTTGTTCTTATTGAACTTAAGGGATAAAGATGGTTGGTTTTACTAGTTGTTGTTGGTTCTCTTACTACTTTTCACTCCCAGAGTCTGCACCAAGAATCAGACCTCTTTGCTTCTTCTATTCTTGTTGTCATAAGGTCATTAATCTTGGTGACCTTCTTGACTTCTTGACCCTTTCTAATTGGAGAGTCTCAACCTTCCTTTTTAAAGACACTTGGTGAGTTGGTTGTTGAACCTTGCTTTCCTTCTTTTATGGAATCGTCTTGGCTTGTATCGGCTTATCAGACAATTGTTCAATCTTTACCCTTGCTGATATTCTTTTTGCTGATCGAGGTGTTGCTTGTTTTTCAGACAGAACATTGCCTTTGCTTCGTCTTACTGAAAGCTCCCCTTTAGATTGTGCATTCGGTGTGAAATCTTCATCTGCTTCGACTCCAATCTTGATCCCCATTTTGTGACTATTAGAGGCATCGATAATACTCTCAACATTTAGCTTTACTCTGTTTCCTCTATTAAGTAGGATCCTAGATGCTTTAAAAAATCTTGTTAATAGCATACCATAAGGTAAAGACCTACTCTTCAGATGATATTCCTCCCTAGCCTTTATTATGTACTTGAGAATTAAAAACAGAAGATTAATAGGTTGGTGAGTGAGGAGATGAAACAGACAGTATTCATCATTCATTGTTACCACGTCCTTTGATCTTATTCTCGGTAGGATATAATGGAGAAGAAGTGAGTGAAGAACCGTATCTATCGGAATGAGGGTTGAGGACTTTCTAACTCCTGGATTACTAAATCCATATAGTTGTCGATTGATATTGGCTTCATCTATATGACTTTGAGCAATCCAATCTATATTGTTAAACAATTCTGCTCCTTCATTTAGACACCTAATAGCCTCCACTACAGAATCTTGTGTGATTATTACTGATAACCCATCTACCATCGATATCGAGATATTGTCTACTACCTTCGTATTCTTCCAGAACTCATATATTTCATTCAGATACATCAGCTCTTGGATGTTGAAGAAGTTCTTCCATCTAACTTCTTTAATCTCAGGTTCGATATTCATCCGAGCATTCTTCTAAGAAGTGAAATCGATGAGTCTTCCATAGATAAGAGATTTCGACATTTTCTAATCTGTAAAAGATAAACACTAAACAAAGAAATATATTTCGCTTTAAGAAGCAAGGTTAGTATATAGATAATATTAAGAAAGAGACATGAGATGAAATGAGAAGAGTTTGATGTTTAGAACAGAGCGTTGGGTCGTCTTTGTTGAGAATACTCTAAACAAGTCAGTTTCAAAGTTTTCTAAAAAATTATAGAGTCTAAGGTATTGCAGATTTTGAAATGATTACCTTTTTTATATACACTCTTGAAAAGTTACCGTTTGTAAAATTTCCAACTGATCCACTGGTAATTATGAGATTGAAACTACCGAGTAAAAGTTACTATTATTGTTTAGTTTGAAAACTTGCAACTTTTCAGATTCTTCAGGACCAATCACCTAGATCATGGAGTTTCAAACAAATGGTCATTTAACATCACCATATTCAGAATTTGTTTGATTTCCTTGAATTTGTCTTCATTTAAGGGCTTGGTGAAGATATTTGCCTATTGTTGATTCGTCTTAACAAATTGTAGAATGATGATCCCTCTTTGTACATAGTCTCGTATAAAATGGTGTCTAACTTCATTATGCTTTGCCCTTGGGTGTTGTTTTGGATTCTTTGAGAGATTGATAGAACTTGTGTTTTCATAGAAGATTGGAATCTGATCTTCTTGGATAGAATAATCCTCTAACTGATACTTTATCTATAATATCTGTGAACAACAACTTGCATTTGACATGTATTTAGCTTCTGCAGTAGATAGAGCAATTCAACTTTGCCACTTGCTTAACCAAGAAATTAGATTATGACCAAGAAAGTGACAACCTCCACTTGTACTCTTTCTATCAATCCTATCTCCAGCATAATCAGCATCACAGTAACCAATTAACCTAAAATCTTTACCTTTCTCATACATTAAGCAAAGATCAGTAGAACCTGCCAAGTATCTCAATATTCTTTTAACAACAATATAATAAGATTCTCTAGGATCTAGTTGAAATCTTGCACACAAACAAACACTAAATATTATATCAAGTTTGCTTATAGTTAGGTAAAGCAAAGAACTAATAATTCGTCTAAAGAGAGTTTGATCAAACTTCTTACTAGCTTCATCTTTAGTCAAGACGATTAACGAAAGAATAGGAGTAGACATAGGTTTAACATTTTCCATTTTATATTTAACTAAAATCGCTTTGACATACTTTTGTTGATGAATAAAAATCTTTTCATCAGTTTGTATAATTTGTAAACCAAGAAAGAACTTTAATTCACCCATCATACTCATTTCAAATTCACTTTTCATAATATTTTCAAAACTTGAACATAATTTTCTAGAAGTAGCACCAAAAATGATATCGTCTACATATATTTGTACAACGATAAAATCATTTTTAATATCCTTCTGAAATAATGTTTTATCTACTTGACCTCTAACAAAGCCATTTTTAATCAAAAATAAACTCAGACGATCATACCATGCATGAGGTGCTTGTTTTAATCCATACAAAGCTTTAGGATGTTTATACACATAATTAGGTTTATCAATTTCTTCAAAACCTGGGGGTTGTTTCATATAAATTTCTTCGTCTATAAAACCATTCAAAAAATCACTTTTCACATCCATTTGAAACAGTTTTATATTATGATGAACAACATATGCAAACAAGATCCTAATAGCTTCTAGTCTAGCTACAGAAGCATATGTTTCATTATAGTCTATTCCTTCTTGTTGATTATAGCCTTGAGCTACTAATCTAGCTTTGTTACGGGTTACTTCCCCTGATTCGTCTAGTTTATTTTTGAAAACCCATCTAGTAACTATAATAGATTTATTAGGGGGTTTAGGGACTAGAGACCAAACTTTATTCCTTGTAAATTGAATTAACTCTTCTTGTATAGCTAAAATCCAAGCTTCGTCTTGAAGAGCTTCATCAATTTTCTTTGGTTCTAATTTGGAAACGAATGCTACATTTGCCTCTCTTCTAAACTTAGATCTAGTTCTCACAAAAGGCTGAAAATAAGAAATATTTGGCTTTCTTCCCTTCCATAATTCGTATGGAGTTTTATTTAAAATAGGTCGCAAGAATATTCTATTTTGAATATAACAAGCTGTATTTACAGCTTCTACGCAGAAGTACTTAGGAAGATTCATTTCACATAGCATAGTCCTTGCTATTTCCTGAATCGTCCTGTTCTTTCTCTCTACAACTCCATTTTGTTGAGGAGTTCTAGGAGCAGAGAAATTATGGAAAATTCCATTCTCTTCACAAAACATTTTGAATTTTTCATTTTCAAATTCTCCACCATGATCACTCCTAATTCAAGTAATAGAAATTCCTTTTTCATTTTGTAACTTTTTGGATAAAACTTTAAAGCAATTAAAATATTCGTCTTTATGAGATAAGAACAATATCCAACAAAATCTAGTAAAGTCATCAAAAATTACGAGACCATACTTTTTTCCACCAAGACTTGTTGTTCTGGTTGGACCAAACAAGTCTATATGTAACAACTCTAGAGGTCTAGATGAAGTTACAATGTTCTTAAACGAAAAAGATGTTTTAACTTGTTTTCCTTTTTGACAACTTTCACAAAAGAAATCTTTGTTAAAACTTATCATTGGTAAGCCTCTTACCAAATCAAGTCTAACTAATTTGGAAATATCTTCAAAGTTAACATGACCTAGATTTTTGTGCCAAATTAGTTTCTCATCATCTTTTGATATAAAACATGAAATATTTTGACTTTTCAAATCGTCTAACTTGATTTTATAGAGATTATTTCATCTCTTGGCAGAAAAGAATATGGAACCATACTATACAAGAATTTTGATTAAAGGATACTTCAAAACCAAAATCACATAATTGACTTATAATGATTAGATTATGCTTTAAGCCATAAACTAGCAGAACATTATCAATAGACAAAAGGGAGTCCCAACTAATTTTGCCAATCCTAATTATTTTGCCCTGCTTGTTTTCTCTAAAAGTTACTAATCCTCCTTGCTTATGTTGGAGGTCTAGGAACACAGACCTTCTGCCTATCATATGTCACGAGCAGCCACTATCCAAATACCATTAGTGGTGATTGTTTCTTCCATGTAAGGAGATCTGCAACATATATTATATCCTTTTGAGGTACGCATATTTTCTTGGGTCCCTTGGGGTTAGTCTTATAATTTTTCTTTGAATAATAAGAATATTGTTTCTTTTTCTTAGCAACAAAATTCCTATTATG
>JAOQMS010083652.1:0-20851 GCA_027563885.1 Erythroxylum longipes | reverse complement strand
GCTTGGTTAATTCTTCTTTATGTAACCCTTAAATAACTCCAATGCATTGATTATATTATCTCCAATTAGTCTTCCTTCTAAGAATCCAACTTATGAATTATTGATTAAAAGCTTCAACACTTTTTTCAGACTCATTGCCAGTAACTTAGAGATGACTTTTATATAAAGTATTGCAATAAAATATTGTCCTATAATCATTTAGGGAACCAGGATTGGTAGTTTTGGGTATAAAACACAAGAATATTTATTAGCCTCTTTTAGGATCTTACCCTTCTGAAAGAATTCAAGTATCATTGAAGTTACCATATCCTTTATCAGTGGCTAAGCCATTTGAAAAACGTAAGCCATTAAGGCCATCAAGGCCTGGGGTCTCATATGGATTTAATGTAAATACTACTTTCTCCATATCAAGCTTGTTGAAGGACTCTTTTGTAGCTCTCTTTCTACATCATATATATGATATTTAAAGAAAGAGCTTAAGATTAACACTAAAGAGTAGCTAGAGGAAGGGGTGTGTAAGGAGTTTTTAAAGAATGAATGAGCCTTATGATTAAGATTTTCTAGTAAGAAAGCAACATCACCATTATGTTTTGAAAAGAGAGTAGATTATATTGGTGTTCTTCCCTTCCATTATTGAATTATTCTTAGCATTAAAGAAATGATCATAAGTGTTATTTCTTCTCCTTGCATTAAGTTCTTTGTGCTCTTTCTTAATCAAGCTAAGTTTCCTAACACATATAAAGAGCTTATAACCTAAGATAAGATAGGACATCTTCTTACATGTCTCATTGAATCATTCTTCATTAGCTAAAATGTTATTGAACTTGAAAAGAAAGTAACTCTTGCATTTTGAAAACATATTTTGGATAAGAATTGGAATATGATATAAAAAAATGTGTTCATGAAAATGGATTTGCTCTCCAGTAATTTATTTTAGTCTCCATTCAATGGTTTTCTTTCAAAATTTTTCCTAATATGCCATATAACACTTCTTTTATTATTCCATATAAAGAAGTTTCCTTTATTTTTCAAGTTAGTGATTCCTATATCTCTACACAATCCATGAAATCATATCTAAAATTTCTCAAAGAGACATTGCCCTTAGCTTTAAAACTATAAATACTGTTATCAAAATTACCTAAGAGTATCCAAAGGCCTTAAATAGAGGAATGAATACTTCTAAGCTTATCCTAAATATAGTTCCTTTATAATGCAAATTTATAATCGTAAATTAAAAAATATATCATCCTAATATTCTCTTGGGCATATAAGACAAACAAATGCATTTGCTAATCATTTTCTTGAAGTATAGGGACCTTAACTAATCCTGTATCAAAAGGAATCAATATACGACCATAGTGATAATTTTGGAGGACTAACAAAAAGGAATGATTGCCTAGAATTTTAAGTTTGCTTCAACTATTCTGATTTAATTTAGATTCCAAAATGCTTATAATAATAGGCTTTTTATCACTAATAAAATCGATTAAGGCTTGTAGTTTTTTAGGGTAATTTATACCACCCTCAGATTTTACGATACTATTGACCTAATAAGGAGTTTGAGCATTCAAATCCCCTAGATCTATTCCTTCTTCCCGGTTTCCTCTTATTACTAGTTTTAAACTCCTCACTACTTAGATCTTTAGACACCAGAGGAGAGGAAAGAATGGAAGAAGTTGTTGGAGGCTCTTAATTAAGTAACAGAAAACTAAAGATTATTCTAAGTAAAAGAGAGAATAAAGGAAGTTTCATTCATATTTTTAGTAGTAGAGTCAGAAGCTTTCCCTTTAGAGGCTATAAATTGCTTAACCATAGAAGAAGCTAATTCATGCTTTTTAGCTATCTTACCAACTTCATTACCTTTATATAGGCTATTAGGTGTGGCTTCTAGAATTTTAGTATGTTAATCATCAAGCCATATGAGTTCTAAGTAGTCACTCCTTTGGAATCTCTTATTCATAGTTACTTACTGTTCACCCTATTGCTTCAGGATTGACTTCTATTGGTACAGTACCTTGATTATGTCTTTAATTAGTGAATCATCCTCCCTAAGTGTTAATAGTGGTATGGTGTCTGAAAAATCCTTTTTAAATTCAACACTCACTTAAAAATGAGCATAACTAATTGTTTTCTTTGAAGCTTTTTTCTGGAAGATGAATAAAAGATTTTATTGACACTAGCAAAGCTATTACACCATTACAATGTAAGACCTATTACTAACTAGCTATTATTCAATATAGTAATCTTGAGAACAAAGTAAAAAGTTATTAATGATTCTATCTAAGCTTTATGTCTAACGTCAGTTTTGTTTGTGCATTCCTTGCTATCATAATCTTTTTAATTCGGTTTAGAGTGTTTCTAACTAATTGATGTTTTTTAGTGGTTCCTCTTTGTATAATCTGTTGTTTCTTTTTCTTTATATTAAATAGATTGTTGAAATGAAAGCAATTTTAAGCAGCTCTCCATTTTGTTTTAGTTCCTTAAGCCTTTTTGGTAACCCATTTCAATACTTTGTGCCATTCATATGATTGACAGTTCTCCATTAGAAGATGCAACACTCTATTCCAAATAACTTTACAGTATATGCATTGTAAAAAGAGATGATTCCTATCTTCCTTCTCTTCTTTGCATAAGACATAAATAGGATCATAGGAATCAAACCACCTATCTTTAGTTTTGATTATGTTTTTTACATCTAACTAGCTGATCAAGGAAGCTTTAGGCTTCAAAGTTTGTTCCCATAGTATTTTATACCTCGATACATTCTCCAAGTTAGTTCTATAAATTTTGTAGCAAGGTCATTAATGAAATACCCATTGGTATTGGCTAACCAAATGATTATGTCTTCTCTATGTAAATGATGAAGCTGAGGTAGATACTTCGATAATGAAGAAGAGCCCCAAAAGTTGCAATTCCAAACTTCAAATTGTATAAGTGAAGAAACTCTCACTACAAGAAAATAACTTAATAGCGTCGGAATATTTTCGACGGAAACCATTCCGTCGCTATTTACCGATGGAACATAATATTCCGTCAGAAAATACGGTGTATTTAGCGATGGAAAATACATCCGTCGGCAATACTGGAGGGAAGAATTTCGCGCAAAATCTCCGACGGCATATAGCGACGCCAAAACTTACGACGTCGGAAAAAAATGCGGGAACCGTTCCCGCAATTTAATTGCTTCGTACGCCTACTGATGGACAAGTTACCGTCGGTATATATACTGATGGAACAACATATTCCGTCGGTAAGAAATGAGGGAATTACTCCCGCGATTAGTTTGCTTCGTCGATTTACCGACGGTTAACGTACCAACGGTATTAAAAACATTCCGATGCTAAATTTACATACGGTTTAACAACTTACCGTTAGTAAAATTAGCGTTGGAAAATTAATTTCCGTCGGTAAGTTTACCGACGGAAAATGTGGGACGGTCGGTAACTTTTCAGTTGAAATTACCGACGGTTATTTTTTTCTTTACCGTCGGTAAGTTTAGCTACGGCCGAATCTCCGACGTTTTTGTCCGTCGGTATATTCCGTCGGTAATGTTAAATACTGACAGAATATTTGTCATTTCCGTCGGTATTTTCCGTCGCTAACTCACTATTTTCTTATAGTGTCTAGCATGTAAAGGAATTCTATTCCCTAAGTGTAAGAGATCATTTCTCATGATTAATGGACTGAGATCATTCTAGTTGTCATATTAGAACCAAATTTTTTCATCATTCCCCAATTTATGCTTAATCCAAAGTTGTAAGAGGTTTCTTAATTTCAATATATGTGAGAAGTAATACGAGTGTTCCTGTTTATTTCCAGCTATGTTTTCAGAAAAATTCATTAATCCATTTGATCTTTAATGCTCCTTTATCAATGTACAATCTCCAAATCGTTTTACTTAAAAGTACTTTTTGCATAAGAGAGATAGGGACAATTCCCTACCTTACTCATCTTCCTTGGGATGGCTCATCTTCCTTGAGATGGATTTCTCTTCCCATTTAATATTTTCCCCTTTTGAATTTTCTACCTCACCAGACCATAAGAAAGCTTTGATACTTCTTTCAATCTTCTTGATGACTCTCTTAAGAAGAATTAACTGAGGAATCTAATGTATACGGATACTGTTTATGATAGAATTGATTAGAGTCAACCTAGCAGTGAAGGATAAAATCATTTTTTACTAAGCATTGATTCTTACTTGGTATGATTCAATAAGTGGAATGTAGTCTCTAAATTTTGTCTTGACAGTGGTAATAGGAATTATAAGATATTTGAATGGTGGCGTTTGAATTCTATATCCAGTTCTCCTTCTCAACGTAGATTGATTCCTCACATCAGAAGAAATGAACATATTACTTTTGATAGCATTAACCTTTAATCCAGAACAAGCTGAGAATAACTCCAAAATACACAAGATTATTTCAGTGGATTAGAAGTTAGCACCTTATAACAACTTAAGATCATAAGAAAATATCAAATGTGTGACATCTTTGATGGTATTGGAAGATGTCATTATAAGAGATAAGTTTGTTAAGCATCCTCGATAAGGCTTCCATAGCTAGTGTGAATAAGTAAGGGTAAAGAGGATCCCCTTGCCTCATTCCTCTGGTATTTCTAAAGATTTGAATAGGAGCTCTATTTATGAGAGTGCTAAAGGATAGGAGCTCCATCTATTAAAATGCTAAAAGAATTTGTTGTGATGCATTCCATTATCCATTTGAAAAACTATTATGGGAATCTAAGAGCTAGTAAGAAATAACTAATAAAACTCCCATCTGATTATGTCAAAGGCTTTGAAGAAATCAATTTTGGATGTATAACTTTTGATGGCCCTTTTTGAGGTGTAGTCTTTCATTAGTTCTTTTATGAGCAATATGTTGTCTTTTATTGATCTCCTGGTTATAAATGCACTTTGAGCTGGATTAATGACATCCTTCAAAGCTAGCTTCAATCTGTTTGCTAGATTCTTTACAATTACTTTATAAACAATATTATAGCAAGATATAGGCCTGTAATCCATCATGGATGAGGGATTTTACTTCTTTGGAATAAGACATATAAAGGTATTAGAGCCAGTTCCCAACCCGTTGTACTAGCGAGGACGTTGGGCCTTAAAGGGGGTGGATTATGAGATCCCACATTGGTTGGAGAGGAGAACGAAGTACGCCTTATAAGGGTATAGATACCTCTTTCCCATAGATGCTTTTTCTCGTGAGTGGGAAGAGCAAAACAGTGAGAGCCTTGGCCAGATGGGCAACCCAAAGCGAACAATATTTGTGGGCGGGTAGTCTGAGCTGTTACAGATAGTCTCTTATAGTGTAATTTAAGTGTACATCATAATTTTAATCATAATATTATGTTCATACGTTAAATTATTATTGTAAATTCTTATAATAATACGTGCAACATTTATAATTAATACAATAGCTACAAATGGATTATAACCTAAATCGACATTTCAATACTTTAAATTTTTATTAATTATGTTAGATTAAGAAAAAAATCTTGAGTGTGATAATAACATATATCCCAAGATTAAGAAATTGGTGTAAGAATCTTAAGTCCACAAAGGAAATTTTGTTAGACAAAAATTAAGTAGAAAATATAACTCTTCTCACAATTTCATCTATTAGGTCACATAAATTAGAATATATAAATTTATATCATTATTGCATATATTGAATATAAAAATATTTAGATTTTAACTTGATGAAGTCAAAGGAGAGAAAAAATACAATTAGCTAATGGAAATTTATGGGCTTTTTTATAATACCAATGAGTGACTTTTTGAGTTTACAAATATGTTTCAAATAATGAAGATCAAGCTGGACCATGTAAAGGTATCACTAAAATCAAGTTTTGTATCGATTATTCATTTTAGAAAGGAATAGGAGGAAGTGTTATAGTATACCCTACAAGCAATCAGTTGGTTATACATTGTGTGACATAATTTAAGGGCACTATTTATCTTTATATATGTTTTTAATTATATTTTATATTTCAATACTAAAGGAAAATTTCTTGGAATAATTAATTTGCAACTAAAAATATGATTGATATCGTAATTATGAGATTCAATTTGCATTTATATATTATTCCTAAATTTTTCCTATTTTTAGTTTCATCAAGATAAGGTATTGATGAAACGGAAAAACTAGCACATGATATATTTTTCTTTTAAAGAAAACAATTGATCTCATAAATTAAAACTTATAGATATTTAAACAAACATTTGGGTTCTTATTACAGAATTAGTTCATTAAACTGGCCTAATTATAGGGATATCAAATGGAACATTATATATGTTTTGTGGTTTTCCTTAATATGACAGTTATATAATTGATCTTTAGAATTGAAATTAACAAAGTATCTTAAGTGGAAATTGCCATGTTTGGATGCTACTTATGACCTATTTCTTTTAGGTAGCCCATTCGGTAGTGCTTAGATATGGTATGAACCATAGAGAAATAGTTGATTTAATAAAGGATTTGTCACTTTAAAGTAATTAAGGAGAATGTTCCACCGTTCTTGATTAGTACTAATTTAATAAATTATTTGGCCAAAGTGAATTGATATTTAAAAAGCTATTTTTAAATATCAATTATAAATTAATTATTAATTAACAAAAACGAACATAATTGGATTTAAAAGAGTAGAAACTAATTCCACACTATATTTCTAATTGGCACATTACGTAACAAAAGGATTCAATTATATATCATAATCATATATGAATAGGTTGAGTCAAATTGTATTGACTTTCCTAATATTTGAGTGGTCTTGACATATTATTAGATGTCAATCTTAATTTATGATTACAAATTGTTTAATTGAAGAACTAAAGATAAATAAAAGGATTTCTAATTTATCTAGTTCGAATTATGATTTGAATTATAATTTATAATCATTTCCAACATATCAGGAACCTAACGAGTTATACATAAAGAGTTCTTAAAAATAAATTTAAATTAAGTTAGATATAATTGTGAAGTTTAAGAAATTTCATAAATCTAATATAAGATATTTGATTTTACTAAAATAAATTGTAAATATAATTAGAGTTAGATTTTTTATTATAATTAGGAAGTTTAATTTTAATAAGAAAGAAAACCTAATGTCTTGTTCTATAAATAGGAAAAAGGTATAAGAGAGCTAGCCCTCCTGTCCTTTTCTCTCAAAATATTTAAGTTATTTTGCCTACTTTGTAGATATCGTTAAAGGTTAGACACATAGACAACTTATGGTTCAAAGCTCAAGAATGTTTTTAATGAAAATCCAAATAAGGTATGGTTTGACCTTTTATTTACGATTTATTTTTTAAGTTATCTAATTAAAAATATCTATTTGGAAATTGTAGAATTATAATTTTTTTTCACTATGTTTGTAATTTGATCACAATTAGTTTTGTAGGATTATTGGTTCAACTAATAAAAAAAGTTCAAGATTTACTAAGGCTAAGTATTTAATTAAGGAAACCCTTTGAAGCCTATTTTACTTTATAAAATTTTACATTGTCATGGTGTCCCATTAAGATCTCATTTATAACTAGGAAAAACCCATTTTATAAATAATGATGTTTTAAAAAGTGGAAGGAAACAATCTAATGTATATTAAAGGATTAAGGCGTTAAACTTATTTAACAAGTTACGGAGTGATTATTTTTCACACCATTATGTGGCAATTATTTTTCACACAAAGTTATATTTTTTTACAACCTAAATAGAGTGAGATTATGGCCTAAGAAAGATGAACAAATAGGTGATTCAAAAGAAAAAAAGAGGAGATTGTTTTGGAATTTTATATAAACTTTGATGGTGTAGCAGAATGGGCGCACAACTTAATAAATTTAAGTAATCTAAGAGATGTTTTAGAGCTACATATCTAGATTCAAATGAATCTAATCTTGAGTCATATAGAATTATTTAAAGAGAGTTGTTATAAAATAATGATAAGCTAGCCAATTTTAATTTTTTAAGGAATAAAACAGATTTTATTAATAGATAATATTTGGATACAATCTTTAACAACTTCTTACAATTTTTAACCTTTTGTCCCTTAACTATAAAATGATACACCTCAAACTTTAGGTAGTCACTAATTACTCTTAAGCACATTGAGTTTTGTAAATTCTATACTTCTTAAGTTTTGTTTTTCAAAGTTAAGGTTATTGCCCTTATAAGCTCTAAAAATTCTTCATTCCCTTACTTATTTAAAGATGGTTTCCTCTCACTATAAATGCTTCCCTTGTCCATTTCCTTATATTTAGGATTAAGGTTTCTACTCTTGTGTATTTTTGCAGGAATGTTTTTTCCTTTTTTCCATAAACTATATATGATAATTGTGTTTTATAGGTTAGAGAGTGTCTTAAGTGATAATTATGTCAAGTGTGTTTTATGTAAAATGTGTTTTTAAGTGTTTTTTTAAGTAATAATCATTGGTATAGAATTTAGATTTATGTCTTTGTTAGTATTTTTGTGTGATTTGCTTAATTATTACTGATTAGGGCAAGATTTTGATCTTAAAGCATGTTTTAGAGGATATTTAATATGTTTTAATGATGAGTGGATAAAATTATAATTTAAGAAAAGATAAAGAAGAAGCTGGACAAAGGAAGTAGTCCATCGTATAGGATTGCATGACAGAGAGTGCATAGAGCAGCCAGTGTATAATCATATACATGCACAATTGTGCAAGAGATAGTTTTCCAGGTCAAGAGATTTCTTATATTTTTATGATTCGGGGATATTTATGGAACAAAAACATGTGGGAAACCTTAGAGAGAGCTTTAAGAGAATCAACAAGTATAAAAGGAAAAGAAAAACATCAAAGGAGGAGGCTGGTAACATTAGTTAAGAGATTAAATAGAAAATTTTCCTAAAGCACAAAAACTGTAGAACTTTCCAACTCAAAGACAAGAATAAGAAGACATCCAGAATTCAAAAATCTATTCTTTCCAAAATTCAAACTTCTATTCTTTTCTTTACTTTCCTTATTATTGTTGAATGTTAATGACAAATCAATTGGGATATATGGTTTTAGCTATAGATTGATAAACTTATTTTAAGGAATACTCTTGAAATGTTTATTAAACATTTATATTCTTCAATTAATAAAGATATACTTTGTGGTGTTTATTGTTCTTGAAATGTTTATTAAACATTTACAATCTTCATTTAATAAAGATATACTTTGTGGTGTTTATTGTTCTATATTTGACATGAATCTAGAGATTAGAATAAATTATCGGGGTTATGTTATGCGCAGAGTTAGTACCATAATAAACTTATAAATATTAAATTAATAAGGAATTAAAGAGAGATCTTAATTGTTTATCAGTTGCCTTTAGGATAGCTTCAAATCTAATTGGATAGTTAGGAAGAGTTTTTATATATCGAGAGGTTACAATTCAATTCTTATCCATTTTTATTGGGATTACTTAGTTAGGTCTTAAGAAAGGGTAATCATAACTATTGGATATATAGGATGTGAGTATTGATAAGATCTTATATTACTATATTATTTGATATTATCTCTTTCGTTTCAGATTTATTTTGGTGCTTAAATATGAAAATTAATGTTTGTTTTGTTTTAGAAGATCAAGAGTAGAGCTTGCATTAAATTGGGACTCTATTGATGATAATCACAAATTTTAGATAAAGTGAAGAGATTGTTGCAGTGGATAAGTCTGATCACTTGAAAAGTTGGAGTTTAACTTGGAAAATTCTTCTTATCCCTATGATGTAGGAGTTTGTATTTGAATTTGTTTTAGATAGACATCTTTACAAGTTAGAATTAGATTAGGATTAGAACAGAAAACCTTATAAAAGGGGCGTTCCTCACAACAGAAACAAATTCTCAATCTTTACATTTTTAGCAATTCTTCATCTTTCTTCTATTTTTGTTATTGGAGCAAAACCCAAATGTGGCTAAACTAAATCTTTCTGATTCAAGGGGATTTGATATTCTAGTTCTAACTTTGTGAGGTTTTGTTTTCCAAAATTTTATTCAAGTTTTAATTTAAGTATTTCTTATTTTGAATTCTCATATTTCATGAATGATTAATATTTGATTAATATGACAATTTAATTTAATATTGATTATTTTATCGCTATCCAGGAATTCAATGATCTGTAATTATCATGAAAGATTAGTACAAGTAGCAAATAGGTTATTTATAAATTTTCATATTTAACTTATGATAAACAAGAAAACTAAATTGAATAGTTGTAGCTATCTCGATTATTTAATTTAGGGTTTAGTCTTTTTCAGTGAGCTTATTGCTATCATTTATTTGATATGGAACGCCATCACACCCAATGAATAGATGGTAAGTTTTGGTTTGGATATTGGGTTTGAACCAATCAATTTAGGAAAATTTGAGACTTATTACTGCCATCTTAATATGTTTTAGACTAACTGCTAGAATCGTGAAAATATTGTCTATAAACCAATCATCAATGTTACAATTAGATGAAATCTTTCCCTTGAATTGGAGTTTGGTAATCTTGACCTTTTTATTTTTAAATTTAGTTGATTTAAACACTAATTTAACTTTTACTTGTTGCTCACAGATAAAACTCAATATCATTGATATCGAGAACCCTAAAGTTTCAAGTTATGTCAGGTCACTGTTGAAACAAAGGGTAAAGGATCATCGTTATCAACTACATAAATACTAAAAATCTTTTCTTTCAGATGAAGAGGCAAGGAGACATGTTTCGAACAGGTGACTCCAAAAAATTGGGTGAAATGTGTGATTATTAGGCTTCTGCCAATGTTAAGGTTTGTCTTGTTTATCTTCACATTTGCTTCAATTAATCTTGTGCCACATTTAATGACTATTTCTTTCTGTATTTAGAAAAAATGTGAGAAAGCTAACGTTAATAGAGAAAAAAATGAAAACACCTCACAACCAAGGCTCTAAATCATTTGTTGTCATCCAAAAAGAATTTGTAAGTTCTTTGGTTAGAAATTATAATTATATCGGTTAATGCAATATTATTTAATGTGTTTCAATTTTTGTTTTCATAATACAGAGTGAAAACGAACTACATGGATAAGAGTATGATAGGATCTCACTCTACAAACTGACGCATTATAAAGAAAGTGAAGGTTGGATGTCTGAAGGAACATAGGATAATTATGTAAGTGTAAATTTAGTTTTTATTTTTATTTTTATCATTTTTAATTAAATATTTATTTTTTAAATTTTAGAATAAGATTCAGGAGTTGTAACAAAGCTCCTTGTCTAACAGAAATGAGACAAATGTAGATGATATTTACAACAACGTCCTTAGTATAAGATCAGATTATATCAAAGGTCTTGGGCATAGCCCTAAACCAATCGGAGCATCCTCATCGCGATCAGCATATGTAACGACACTTCAAGAGGAAAACTAGTCGCTTAAGCATCATTACAACGTAATGAAAAAAAGTTAGATCGTACTTAATAAAAGTTGGCCAAGCTTGAAAAGATGATCAAACAAATATTTGGCTCAAATTATGAAAGTAGTAGTGGCCATGGAAACGAACCTTAGTTTGTATGTAAGTATTTTGTAATTAACATTTAATGACATTTATTTTATATAAAATGTTGTTTATTTTAATTTTATTTGAATTAATTATAAATCAAAATATCTAAATATCACAAACAATATGATGGATTAAAAATATTTAAAATAATCATAATTGAATATCCAATTTTATACGAATGTTTACTAAAAAATCAAAACTCATCACCAAAACTTTTTAACAACATTATTCAAAATGTGACCGATAATTTTTTATAAAAAATTAAATAAAAAATGTAGCTAAAAAGATTTTCTGATAATTACAAAATCTTCCTCAAAAGTTTTTAGCAACATTACTAAAACCGTCACAAATAATATTTAGCTACGATTTGAGAATCGTGACAAATAACGTTTAAAAATGTCGCCTTACCTACGTTCTAAAAATCGTCGCTAAAAATATTTTTCTATGTAAAATTATAGTTGTAATATATTATTAGCTACCTGTAAGTAACGTAGCTAATAACTTAACTTATCCACAAATAATAACCGTCGTGAATAGTCTTTCGCGACGATTAGTTTTATCCTTGCCTATCTGTTTTGGCAACATACCATAAATCACATAAAAAAATAATTTTTGAAGATATTCTGAAAACGTGGTTGATAATATTTTGCTACCTAGATTTTGAGATGAAATGTTCGATGATTTTTTTTTTGTCACAAAAAACTTTTGGCGTCGATTTTTGTACTTTTAATTGCCGACAAAAATATTCGTTATCAAATGTCCTTTCTGTTGTAGTGACATATGGTTGATGTCTTACTTCTTAGGGATCAAGGTGAAGCAAATAAAAGATGTGATTTATATAACTCAGGAATGTTATGCAAAGAAGGTGTTTAAAAACTTCAAGATGTTAGATAATAAGCTGGTCCACTCGTATAAAATATGAAATAAGGCTACCCAAATTTGTTGGATAAGAGAGTGATCTAAGTTTGTTAAAAAATCTTGTTGAAAGGTTAAAGTACTTTAATTGTACAAAGTCACATATCTTATTTGCAGTTGTTGATATGTAGAGATGCCATCACTTGAAAACAACCAAAACTATTTGTTAGTATCTCAAAGTTACTATTTATTATGATATATTTACTCATATTCTAAGCACTTTAATTTAAAAAAATTTTATGATAATAATTTTTGTGGAGATCTTGGTGATAGAAAAAGTACTTATTAATTTGTTCCCTTTTAAAATATAATTCATTCTTTTGGTGTTAAAAAAACAACTCATTATCACACTCTTTATGTGTAAATTGTAGTATATTGGAGCTACTTCTTGTATTTGTCTTGCCTTTTGGTCTAGAAGATTGTTAAAAGAGTTTTATTTAGAGTAAAACAATAAAGATCATGATTGAAAATATATCTGCTTAAGCTTCTGCTAATAATCCAATGTTTCATAATAAGAGCAAGTATATTGACACAAGGTTTTAATTTATATATATGAGAATGCATTGGTAAGAAGTAAACTAATTTGGAGTTTATTATGTCTCTTTGATCAAGTTGTTGGTATTTTGCTATTCCCTCAAGTTTATTATTTTTCAAAATAATAGTAAAAATAATTAAGCATACTTAGCATGTACTTTAAGTCATGACATGCACGTGGAAAGACAAGAGACAATAGTTTCAGCTGAATGGTGGCCGCCGAAATTCGTTGTTGGAACAGTTTGTCGTTGAGGAAGATACCTTATGTAACGTGAAAAGGCCGGTAATGCATCGAATCATATGTGTCCACATCACCTCAGATTCCAAGAAAAGACAAGAACGAAGGATGGGATAATTGGATAGAGAAGAGGAAACGAAGCTATTAAGTATTGTCAATGTGTATATATGTGAATGTTAAAGAAAGTCTGTGTGTGTGAGACAGCGAGAGGGATAGAAAAATAAGCTTGAAAGGAACGATAACAAGAATATCTTTTGTTTGGAAAAAGGGTAAAGGGAATGAAAAGGTAAAGGGAAGTTTAGGGTTGACACAAGGTACCCTATTTCACCATCTTTTGCTTTTTCTCTCATTTTGTACCCTTACAAAGCCCTCCCTTCACTTTTGTCTTTTCCTTCCCGTCATTATTTTTGACTCTGGTGTTCGCTTCTTTGTCTCTCTTTCGTCTTTTTGATCTGAGTATTCTTCTAACTTGCTGATAATTAAGGTCACTCTCATGCAAGCATAAGCATTCACAAGATATCTATATATTGCCTTTTCATGAATGCTATATTACTTCTCCCATTACATATTTAGCATGTACTTAGGTCATGACATGCATTTAATTCCTGTTTGGAGGACCTTTTAGAAGTTCTCTCATGCTTTATTTTTCTTCTTTTTCCAAACTCAGGGTTTAGTAGATTCAAGCAAAGTTCTTGAGAAAGGCATCTACAGCAGTTTTGCAGATATCTTGTTACATAACCCTGGTCATCCATTATTCAACACTCAGATTGTAAATTGGTGGTATATCAGTTTTCCCATATTGACCCATCTGTGCCAAAGATCTAAGTAGTACGTCTTACATCCATAATCAAAAGAAATGCGTCCCGTTTCAATGCCTCCTGGATTTCGTTTCCATCCCACAGACGATGAACTTGTAACTTACTATCTCAAAAGCAAGATAAACGGACGCAAAATTGAACTTGAAATCATCCCTGAAGTTGATCTTTACAAGTGTGAGCCATGGGATTTACCAGGTAACTGATTGTTCTTTCATTTTCATTTTCTGTCTCATAATTCTACGGATATTTTCACATTGTTTATTCTTGATTTCAAAGGCTTAAAACAGTAATTCATTAAAACCAGACAGAAGAAGATAAAGTCAAAAATGGAATGATAAACAAGATTAATTCTTCCCGTCATTCTAAGTTCAATTCCATTGAAAAGTAAGTGCGCATGTGAAGTAATCACTGGGCATTTGGCCCCTTCCTATTTGTGAACAGGGAATTTCATAGAAACGAGGGAAAAAATCTTTAAAAAAATGAGTTTCATGCAATTCTTGGAATTTCTTTATGGATACGATTATGCAGTGATTTTGTGAGTTTGCTTCATTACGGAGCTTTTAAAAGATACCAATTATGAAATTATTTTTCCGTTCCTCCAATAGCGAGAACAATTTTCCAAATATCAATACTATCTTTACGTAAAAGCATCCCGCAAGTAGAAAGAGTTCCCTGGGAAACATTCCAGGATCCGGGTCAGGTCTTCTTTAGTTTGTAACAATGAGATTTGGATTGATTATTGAAAGTGAGGATAGAGAATTGAAGTGGCTCTAAGTAATTACAGGAAAGTCAATGTTGCCTAGCAAAGATCTTGAGTGGTACTTCTTCAGTCCCCGAGACCGGAAGTATCCAAATGGATCAAGGACTAACCGGGCAACTCAAGCTGGATACTGGAAGGCAACCGGGAAAGATAGGAAAGTGAACGCTCAAGCACGGGCTGTTGGTATGAAAAAAACCCTTGTTTACTACAGAGGCAGGGCCCCTAATGGAGCTCGAACAGACTGGATCATGCATGAATATCGTCTACATGAACGTGAATGCGAAACTTCCCCTGGCATGCAGGTCACAGTCACACCCTTTTTTTCCCCCCCCGTCATATCCCATTAATTGTAAAATTGTTGTTGAATGCACAAAGCAGGATGCATATGCACTCTGTCGGGTCTTCAAAAGGAGCACCATTACAACCCCGAAGATCGAAGAGCATTTTACTTATATGACCAATCCGATTGCGGGTGATCATCAATTAATTTCTGACGTTGACCAGTATCCCGAGGAAAGTGAAAACTTCGATACTTCATATATGTATCCATCTCGCAATATTAGGAACGGGTTCTCAGAAAGAAGAGATCATGGTAGAGAGTTCCTGCAGGAAGATGCATTTGGGATACCAGCTCCTTTTCCCAGTTATGGTGCAACTCCTTACCCGTCATCAAAGGTGAAACAAACTGATATCTCTAGTCTATAACTATTTTTTTCTTCTTGTTTGCACCTTAATCTCTTCCTTTCTTGCAAGGATTTCAAATTGTTTGGTTTTATTTCTATAGGTCGATATTGCAGTGGAATGTGCGAGATTGCAACATAGGTCGATATTGCAGGACTTCCCTGAACTCGGACTAACAGACTTGAAACAGAAACCATCAACTTCAACCAGAAGAATCGCAAATCAAACTCATGTTTTGCAGGAAATTAGGTCACTGGGTGACACATCTCAGGAATTGATGATCATAACTCAGCCGATTTCTCAAGACACATGGGCTGGAAATTACAGTGCAGCTATAGAAGATGATTTGGCTTTATTAGCTGGGAAAGATGATGACTTTTATCACGTTGATGACATGAACTCGATGACAAGTATAGAAAAATCATGGGTTGATCCAAATTCGAGGTTTCTGGAGGTTGGAGAACTTGACGAAGAGTTCAAGCATGTAGGGAGGACGCTGGAAAACGCAAGATGGATTGGAATGTCGAATGAAGACGATCATGACGAGGTATATACGACCGGTTGACTGAATAGGATAATGAATTCATTAGTAAAAAGAGTGCAGGGTCATAGACAGGCTATAGTTTGGAAACTGCATATAATTGTTTAAAATTGTCTACGTAGTAAGTACATATTAATATCAGATTAAACTGTTCTTGGATTTCGAATCGTTTACGTTTCGCTAGCTAGTTACAAGTGCATTGAATTTACTATGTAAACTGCAAGCTCTTTACTATAGCACTTGATTACATAATGCGTCATGGTCGCACACTTCCTCATGTTGTGCAGAATTACTTAGAGGAAAGCAAGATTGTTCCGTTAGACAATAGTTCCACCTTCCAAAGAAACGCAGAGCACTACGTTCAAAGTAAGTCCAATTACATGAATCTTTCTACTTTTCATGTCTGCCACTTTTTCATCTGGGCATTATATAAATATTTATATATACACACATATACTCATAATATAGAAACACGAAATATTTAGACAATCTATTGATATACAACTTGATATGTGACAAGTACGGAACTCATCTACAGGGGACTGCATTGGTTTTAATGGCATGGATGACTATTCATTGGAATTTATCGATAATGTTCCTATCGGTAACTTAACATACGATGGAAATGGAAATGGGAATGATTTAGCTAGTTCGCAAAGCTTTGAAGTTGTGGAGGAGATCAAAATGAATCATGGAATGTTTGTTTCCACTCGTCGAGTAGCCAAGACACTCTTTCACCAGCTAGTGCCTTCGCAGACCGTTAGAATCCGCCTTAGTCCGGGGATTGCGACTAACTTGCCGATAGAAAACTCACACATAAAAGGTCGCGCAATTAAGTCCTGTAAGTTGGCCAGTGAAAAGTTGGTACGAATCAGCACAATAATATATCCTTGGAGAAAACTAAAAAACTGAGTTTTTTTATGTGACTTTGATTCTCTTGATGCACTGGCAGTGGTTGACGCTTGGAGAAAATGCAGAAAGTAAGAAATTAGTAGATGGTTTCGGCAAAAGTTGTGATGTCAACGAGAATGATACGCTTAGCAACATTAACGCAATGGAAAAGGTAGGGAAAACAAGTAATCGGAATAAGAAGCAGGACAAGGATTTGATGGTAAGCATAAGAGGTGGGAGTAAAAATGTGTTTCTGAAGAAGTTGGGGCTTTTCCTTACCGTTTCTCTGGCTAGGCTCTAACCGTGTCTTTGTAATCTTGTCACGCATATCTGACGTAGTGTAAGATTGGAAAGGCCAAAACTTCACCATTTTCCAAACTCAGATATAGGATTTTTCAACCGTACTTGTGTTCCAATTGTAGGAAACATGTGACTCGATATTTGTAACTGAAGTGATTAAATTTATGGGACTTCTTTTTTTCTTTGACTTTGCACTCAAAGTCAGCTCGATGTATAAGATTTTGTCAAATGCATCCAACGGAAAATAATATGTTACAAAGTAAAACTTTGAAACCAAAAAAAAAAAAGTTTTCATTTGTTCCTTCTGTTTATTAATTTAAAGATTTAAATTGTACAGGACAATCATAACTGCACTAATAATATTATTAGGATTATATTTATATCTATTAATATAATCTGTAGTAATTATAATTTTATTTTTGTAATTATGCTTATTGATTGTTCTTAATTATAATATAATCTCATGAATATGAGTGTCGATCTTACAAGGACCACCAGTATCAGTACTAAATGTCTTTCTATTATCTAATATAACAAATAGATGATTAATTTTAAAAATTAAAAGAATGAAATAACTAATCTAAAATAACAAACCAAAGTAATGAACATGAATGGAAAAATCAAATGATACTTAAGAATTAGATTAAAAAAAACTCCCTAGAACCTTCTTGTAGTTAACTTTATCTTGATTCAACAATTAATCCTAGTTTCTTGAACTCGTATAAATTCTAAAGTTATAACCATGTTTATATCCCACTATAACAAAACATAGAGTTTTTAAACACAAAAGGTAGAATTTTTAGATGTTTTTATTTTTGACAATTTTCTTAGACACATAGATGCGTCAAAAATATACATTTTCTACAGTTTTCTTAAACATATAAATATTATTTTAGATACTTTATGTAAACTTTTAGATGATTTTTTATGTTGCTATTTTTCACTTTCAGACAGTTTTTTACGTCAAAAAACTCCACCATTTTTTAGTAAAAAAATAAGCTTACAATTTGCTTTGTGCATCTTTTTTAAATTATAAATTTTAATTTTATAAATTAAAATTTATATTATTATAATAAATTTTACACTTACGGATTATTATTATTATGCATACTTGGTCTAACCCATTGCCATTTCTATCTGCATATCTTAGTCCCAATAATTAACTCCAGACTAAAAGTGGTATTATGCTAAGACTTCAGTATGTCCAGAACAAGTCTTGAAGCACAAAAGACGGGAACACATAACTCAAAAACCAAGGTTACCTTTCTGGATATACCTGCATATAGTAATAGTAGCTGCAGCTATGAAAAGCGAAGAGATTGTAAACCTAACTTTTTAACTAAAAAGAACATGAAACAATAGCAAATCTACAACTTGTAGTTGGTAAGGTTAGTGTGATGATATGAAAAGAAAATATGCATATCATCAATCTAAAAGCTTCATTATCATTAAAATCATTCTCTTGCTATGAAACACAGGTAAGATAAACAAGCATGAAAAATTGTAAGTTTCCTTGTTCATTTGTCCTTCTGAAGTTTCTCCACATAGGCCTGCATAAAAGATGAATGAAAGCAAAATATCATGTATTTGAGGAGCAAAATAAAGTTTGATTCAAAGGAAAAGAACACTCAGACATGGAAATGTCCATTTGAGAATTTTGAGTATGAATCAGACCTCACCTGTGTAAGTTTTGTCAGTTTTGGCTTTGCGAATGACAGATATTGTTTAATCCTCTCCTGAGTTTGAGGGACATAAATGCTTTTAAGTTGATAATACACTTACAGATCAATTTACTACTTTTTACTTGCATATTGAATATATTTGCAATTACTCATTAACCACGTGTTCATGGGCCTCTTACGTACCTTGAAGTGTAGAAACAACAGAAGCTTCACCATCATCCATCTACATGTTGCATTCTCTCTTCCACCATCTAGACGAGCTTTACACTCTGAAGAATAACAAAATAGAAAAGAAAGCATAATGATATAGGGGCAAGTGTAAAATTAGTTCATATATAATATAATTATTGCAATATAACGACCCTAAACTCTGCAAGTTTTTTCATTATCGGCACTATATTGATACAAAACAAGAAGATAGCCAGAGACCTGAATATTTCATTTTTGTACATATGCGAACACTACACATGGAAGTTAAGAGATTGGAAAAAAAGACACTCAATGAACCACATAAATAAAGTAAAGAATCTTAGTTGTTCAGGCATAGCTTCTTATTATTCAAGGGTATAAATAAAAGATAAAAATTTAGATTGTGCCAACCAAACACAGAGCTTTTCACTCAACATGATATCATCTAGCCATCGTTAAAGCTTATTGTACATATCAAATTTCATGGATTCATCACATCGTTAAACAGACCTTTTCACTGAATATCACTCAAAAAGCTTATAAGAATGAAACCCAACATAATGCAGAAGAAAAACGTAACTACAGTAATAATACTAGAAATTGATAGTGTATTTATTTCTTGGTCAACACAAGAATGAGCATGTAAATGGTTCCACAGACAAACTGTGTAGGAAAAACATGATATATGTAGGAGAATATTTCAAATCAACTATCAAAGTGACCCTTTTATCCTCAGCTTTGTCTGGCAAAAATACTAATACATATAAAACGAATTATTATGAGTTTAAAAAAAAGAAGCTGCAACACTCATGTAATGTCAGTTACTGCAACATTTTTTGAATAAACAAAGTTGCCTTCTTTTACAAGTTCATTATCAAGGCAATTATATATCTCATTAATTGTCATTGGAGATGTAGAATTGTTTTCATGTAAAAGAGGGCAACTTATTAGGCACCATTACCAATGACAATTAATGGGTGTGATAAGTTGTGATTAACTTGTTCAGTTGCATATAAAACAAAACCAAGCCTGAGTGACCAAGTCTGAACTCTGAAGAATAAACACAAAACACGCCATCCATTTTCAATGGCTATGCTTTTTTAGATGACAAAGTAATTTCTATGGTATTATAATATTAGGAGGCAAAACTTAAGGCACAGAAATCAAGATAAGCACAGGTAGGATACCCCACAGAGTTAAAACCAGATTCCAATTACCAAACATTAAAAAAATTAATTAAAAAAGTATTTTTATATGACGGTAAAGCTCTCCACTATAAAGCCCCTTCTCTTCCCATCAGAAAACTTGTTTCTCCTCTCCATTAGAAAAATACTGCAATAAATTTTTATCGGTTTCTTATCTCTTGAGAAAATAAAACACCGGACCACTTATTTCTCTTATTCCCTTTCCAGTTTTTGTTCGTTAGAGCCCAATAGCTATTCAGAGCTAAGAAGTTGTTGGACAGTGGAAGAAATCTGGCATAGGAAAAATCAAACTCATATTGGACCAGATTCTAATTCATCCTTTGCATTTCTTATTCTAAATAACGCCACATTTGTGATCAAGTAGTCAAACCGCACACTTTCCATATGAAGGAAAAAAAACAAAGTAAAAGCAAAGCAGTATTAGACACGCTTACATGAACACAGAAGAGGAGTAAGTAGTTAGGGCTAAGAGAAGATTATTGTCGGCCCCATAAACAATTTTTCTATCAACTTAAGCATAAGAGCTTATGGAAAGAATGCATGAGAAGAAATTGAGGGCATTTTC
>JAOQMS010083588.1:0-20861 GCA_027563885.1 Erythroxylum longipes | reverse complement strand
ACTCGTGAGCGATTCTCAATTATCGTCTATTTAAAACAATACCGCATGTTTTAGTACATTGCGAAGGTTTATCGACAATTAAGGCTTTATGGGAAGATGTTTCCTCACTTAAACTTTATTTCCCTTCCTTTTTGCTCAAGGATAAGTGTATTATTAATGAGGGAGGTGATGTTGTGAGTTCACCAGCTAGATTTAAGATTGCAACTATTTTAAAGTAGTCAATATTCTATTTATTGAACATGGAAACACTATATTTCCTGTTTGTTTCCTTTTCTTTTATTAATTAAAAGTTTTAGTGGCCGTATATTATATAAAATAGTAGATGGGCAATTGAGCTTAGTGCTTTATTTAAAATAACCAGGTAGATGAAAAATCAGTCGACGAAAAAGATTATTTCCAATTTTAGTTCTTGAGATCTTGAGTTCTCTCATTTAAGGAATCCTTCCATTAGAAATTCAAAATAGGTCGTCAAGACCGAAAATCTGTCAACCATTGAGAGTTATAGGTTGCATGATGTTTTAATAAGTATTTTAGTATATTTTAAGTTGTTAATTAATTGATTCGTGCATATTTAGGTTTAGAATTGCATTAGTCAGTTAGATATTTGTGTTTTGAGTGTTAAGTGGGTTAGAGCATGTTATTAAGTTTTAATTTTGTGTATTTGAGGTGCTTTGATGTGTTTGTTAGTGTTTGATATCAGATATTGAAGAACGAAAAAGATCTGGAGGAAGCTCGGCAGAAGATCCTCATGACAAAAGCAAAATGGACAGGCCACGATCGTGGCCTGGGGGGCCATGGTTGTGGCCTGCGCAACAACAGACACGGATCGGCTTCTAAACTCAATTTTTCAAGGGATATTTCGAACTTTTTGGGCTCAAGTAAAACCTATTTCTGACCCTAAATAGAAAAGGCTACAGAGAGGGCAGAGAACCCTAATTTTTGAGCCTCTATTTGCCATCTTGAGAAAGAACACAAGGAAGAGAGAAGAAGGAGAGAAGGGAAGAGGAGCACCTGCAGCTGCTGTATAGCCACTCCAACCCAGCCATTTCAAGTTTTGTTCTACTTTCTCTTCTTTATTTACTTCATCTTAATGTATGACTTGGGTTTGAGAATCTTCAACATGTTGTTAATGATGTTCTAATTTCATTTTGGGATTGAATCTTGAATCATTTTGTGACCTATTTGCTTTTGATGTTAATGAAATTGTTTGGGTATTGTGATATTTGTGTTTACATATACGTCGGCAATAAATCGAGAGGGTGAGTCGATAGTAATCTGATTAGGTTGAGTAATGAGAGTTAATAACCTAATAAGTCACACAATTATCAAATCGATAATTATACAAAGAGAGATCTTGTATGAGGACCCGATTGTTTATTAGATTACCTAAGAACTAATTAGAACGTAGGTTGTTTTTGTTAATCTAGAGATTGAAAAATCTAAATTTCGGAATTATTAATTAGAGTTAATTAATTAGATCTTAAGAGAGAGTAATCAACCCTTCAAAATTCTAGGATCGATACAAATTATATGGAAAGTGATTAGGGTAGTAAAATGATGATAGATAAATCCCATCTTCTCATAATTCTTTGATCTTGTCTTGTTGTGATATCTCAATTGTTAAGTGGTTGTGCTCCATTTTGATTTACTTGTGTTGATTTGGAATTTTAGTTTCATTCAACTCCTATTTGATTGTTTAATTTTTTTTGGTTATCTTTATTTTCATTTAAATCACGCTTTTACAACCTTAGACAAATTAGGATTCGATTAATTCACTAATTTCTTGTGAGATCGACATCTCATATACTACGCTACGACCTGTGCGCTTGCAAAATATTAAAGGTTTTATAAATTATAAAAGTTGCTCAACAACCACTATCTTCAATTAAAATTAAATTTCGCAATCGATCGATCAAGTAAAAGGCCATGTCCATTATATGATGTAAACTTTCCATTCAAATAAGAGTTCTATTATTCCCTTTTGTAAAGTTAAAAAGGCTTACGTGAAACATTGTTTGTTATATTACTTTTCAGAGTAAAGGATAAGATTAATAATTTAAAACTCGGACCGAAAGTTAAATGAATAAAGTAAGAGATTTAAGATTTAAAAAGTTTAATTGGTATTAAATAGTCATAAAATGGACTAAATATTGAATGAAATTAAATAATTTGAAATATGATTGGCATAAATTGTCCTTATTTTTTTGAAAAATTTAAAGTTTAATTAAAAACAATTAAATAAAAATAAATTGACTTATTAATTAACAAAATTAATCAATTAATTAATAAATTGCCTAATTTTTAACAATAAAAGTTATTAAAATAAATCAAATTGGAAAGTTACGATTCAAACTGATCAAACCAGTTGAGTGTTTTAATCATTGATTAGGATCTTATTTAACTATTTTTCCAAAAATTCAAAGATTAATAAACTCATTGTACTAACACTTTGTTTCAAACATTGTACACACATCCTAATGGAAAATAAATACTTTAAGTCATCCACCAACGAATCAACAAGACCACCAAGACCCACGGGCCCCGCCGTGGCTGAAGCAAAGTTGCTTTGATCTTAATTGAACCGTGAGGACCAAACATCCTCGATACAGGAAAAAGTACCCAACATCCTAGACATTGTCATCTCAAGGGAATGAAAAATATGGTCAACTTGCCATTGACAAATGTTACATGTACACGCGAACTAGTAACTGATATTGAAAATAGGTCTACCCCCTTTCTCTAACAATAAAGTGTTTTCTCACAAACATACGTGATAGAGCGAGTGAAAGCTCTACACTTGCCACACAAATTTCATTCAAAAGGGCGTTCAATCAACTTTCAACCACTGAAAACAGAATGCCAAATCCCTCACAACACTTTACAGATTGCTTAATCCAAGGTCACGCCAAGTATCTCCATCAGTTTGTTGAGACTCCTGATCTGCAATGTAGAGCCAAGCACAAACAAAAGATGGCTGAATTACTGCAATTAAAAAGACTGCAACTGCATCGTGTGTGATTGCCGTGCAGAAGGTACTAATAACATGGTAGAAGCAGGAAAAGATAGGGAAAATGAAGAGATTTGTATTGATAAAGAAAACAGTCCGCATGGAGAGAACCAGACTCCTTACAATAATTTAGAATGAAGTTTGACCTACTCTACCGGGCCTATTTTCTAACTATTTATACTTGAGGAAAACTACCTGCAGAACATTAGGGTAATGGGGCGGGAAATAACCACTCAAAGAGTGAAGGAGTGGGAAATAACCACTCAAGATATGTGAAAAATACAAATCCACTAAAGCCTCTATTCCAGCTAATTCAGCATCCACTTTACCATATTGGCCTTTTTTACGGGAATAAGGTTTTAGGGGAGTTGGAATCCTCTCAGTGCATCCCCCTTGAAAACTCGCCTTGTCCTCAAGGTGAAAGTCAGAAAACTGCTCTGCTATAAGATCATAGTCTTCCCATGTAGCTTCATCAAATGGTCGATTAAGCCATTTTGCCAACTACTAAAGAGTTGGATTATTTGAACTCTTGACCCATCTAGCTGGAGTTAATCTGAGTTCCCAATCACTGGAAATGGGCAATGCAACAGGAGGTATAGTTGGGAGTTGACCATTAGCAGGGCGTAGCATAGATATATGGAAAACATGATGTATCTTTGAATCTTTAGGCAAATCTAGTTCATATGTGACTGATCCCACTTGACGAAGGATAGTACAAGGCCCAAAATAGCAAGGATAGAGCTTTCCATACCGTCATTTGGATTAGGAGCATAGTCAAAAGGTTTGTATGCAAAGATGGACAACATTTCCTTCATTAAAACAAAGTTCTCTTCACTTTGAATCTGCTTGTGCCTTCATTCTAGTTTGGGCTTTAAGAAGATTTTCTCACAGGAGTTTCAGCATTTCATCACATTCTAGCAACTGCACTTCCAACTTGGGCATTTTGTGTCTCCCCTGGAATGAAGGTATGTAAGCTAGGTGGATCCCTTCCATGAAGAATCTTGAAAGGGGTTGTACTCGTGTGAAGTGTGGAACCCATGTTGAAGGAGAACTCAGCCCAAAGGATGAATTTGCTCCAGAATGTTGGCTGTTCGTGTGCAAAACAATGTAAATAAGCCTGCATACAATGGTTGACTGCCTCAGTTTGGCCATTGGAATGAGAACGATAAGCGGATCCCATTCGAAGCTGAGTTTGGCTAAGCCGAAAAAGTTCTTGCCAAAAATTACTAAGAAAAATAACATCGCAATCAGATAAGATAGAGCAGCATATATCGTGCAAACGAACAATCTCCCTGCAAAACAGATCAGCTACCGTATTTGCTAAAAGCAACAATCACCAAAATAGTATCATATCCTCTTGGTTTGGAGGGCTAATGATGAAATCAAGAGAAATATCTTCCCATACTCGTTCTGGAACTGGTAAAGGTTGACGTAAACCTGCTGGTGCTAGCGATTGGTATTTATTTTGCTGGCAAACCATGCAATTTTGAACATAGATCTTAACATCCTGCTTCATATGAGGCCAATAGAAATAAGTAGCAGCTTGCTTGAGTGTTTTGAGATATCTGCCATGCCCTCTGATCTTGATAGAAAAGTTACTTCTATACCAAATCAAAGCTGGGTTGAGAATTGGGATCCTTTTGAAGAGCTTCAATTATGCCTCTAGTATAAGGGTCTTGATTTAAGGCATACGGCAAGTGTTGGAAATCCATGTTGATAGGCAAGGCAAAGGCAAGAAAATATGTGTTGAAGACTCCGAGACAAGGCATCAGCTCCTTGGTTTGTGGTTTCCAACTTTGTACAATATTGTCAAGTCAAAAGGGAAGTACTTCAGGAGGAGTCGTTGCTGCTCATTTGTGGTGACCTGTTGATTTAATCTGTTTAAGGCCGCAGTGGTCAGTTCTCACAAAATAGGTTTGCCCAATAGATAGTGCTTCCATTTTTGCAAAGCTAAGATCAAAGCTAATGATTCTCTATCATAAGCAGATATATATTGATTAGATATTGAGAAACCCTTACTAAAGTATGCCAAAGGATGTTCTGATTGTATAAAGACAACATCCACACCGTCTGTTGATGCATCACACTCCACAGTGAATGGCTTACTGAAATCAGGTAACCTTAGATTTGGAACTAAAGTTAATGCTTCTTTGAGCTTTTGAAAAGCTGAAGTCGCAATTTCAGACCAATAAAAAGCATTTTTCTTTGTTAAATCTATTAGCAGTCGTGCAATCCTGTCGTAATTTTAAACAAACCTACCGTAATAACCTGTGAGACCCAAAAAGCTTCTCAATTCCTTAATATTCCTTGGTATGGGCCATTCTTGGACAGGTTGTACGTTTTTAGGATCCACCAACTCCTTCCTTGCTAACCATGTGACCCAAAACTTGAATTTGGGGTTTCCCAAATTGGCACTTATTTGCATTGGCATACTAGGAATGAGTTTGTAGTAAATCAAGAGTCAACTTGAGATGGGAGAAATGCTACTCCATATTTGGGCTATATATCAAAATGTCACTGAAAAAGACTAGAACAAATTTGCAGAGGTGGGGACAAAACAGATCATTCATGGTAGATTGGAAGGTTGAGGGGGAGTTAGTAAAGACCAAAAGGCATTACTACAAATTCATAATGGCACGAACGTATCCGAGAAGCAGTCTTACAGATTTTTGGAGGATAGACTCAACTTTGATGATATCCTCAGTGAAGATCAATTTTAGAGAAGACTATGGCATCATGGAGTTCGTCTAGCAACTCATCAATGTTAGGGATAAGATACTTCGTGCACTAGTTGGCAATGGATTCATCTAATCACGAGAGAGTAGAGCTCAATGGGGAGTCGTGTTGGGATTGAGTCAAATGTTACTAGGTCCGCTAGCTCCTCTTGGCCCACGAGTGAAGTTTAGTTTGGTCTCAAATTCTAAGGCTAAGCTCATAATCCTATAAACTGTTCGTGGTTTATGAATCTGCACCGCACATCAACATGAAGGTCCTCCTGCAATCCATTCAAAAACACGCCTAAGGTGCAGTGTTTTGAATGGTTAGAGACACGAGTAGATCATTTGGCAAATTCATATCGATACTTGTGTATAGAACTTGTTTTTTGAACGCCATAGAGAAATTCATCTGGGTTTTAAAATTCAATGGGTCAGTAATTTTCCCACAGAGCCTTCAAAAGTTCATCCCAATACAAAAGAATTCGCTTGTTGTTGATCCAAGCGAACAAATCTAATGCATCTCCCTCCATCTTTGTGTGCAGGCATTAGACGATATTACAATGCCACCAGGTACTATCAGCATCCTCTTCATTAGCCTCGAACCAATTTGACCTCCTAGGTTCGCGAGGTCCGATTGGAATTTACTTAGCCTTTCCTCTAGAATCTGATTGTTGGACACCCATTTGTTAAGCCTTTATGGCTGCCACTTTTGACACTAGGGAATCTACAACTTCAAGTCTAGATGTGGTTGTTGCAAGTTGTTGTAAGATTGAATCTATGTTTAAGGGGCTATTCAGGCTGTTGGATTGGTTAAAAGGTGAGGCCTGATTGTTAGGTTGATTGGTGGTGTATTGGAAAGGATTTCGGTATGTGGAGTGGCGAGTGTTAACCATTTTGGATCTTTTTCGCTCTGATACCAAAACTGGTAAAAGTAGAAAAAATAGGGAAAATGAAGTGGATATTTGTATTGATAAAGAAACAGTTCACATGGAGAGGACCAGACTCCATATAATAGTTTAGAATGAAGTTTAACCTACTCTACCTGGCCTAAAAGAATTTATAATGATGTTAAGGAAAACTACCTGCAAAAAATTAGGGTAATGGAGTGGGGAATAACCACTCAAGAATTGAGGAATGGGGAACTAGGAGAGTGGGAAATAACCAATCAAGATGTGTGCTTGGAAATACTCATCCACTAAAGCCTCTATTCCAGCTAATTCAACATCCACTTTCCCATATTTCCCTTTTTTACAAGAATATGTCTTTAGGGGAGTAGGAATTCTATCTTAACCACTCCACAAGGAGAATGAAGTAATTCGTACAACATTTTTCACCTATTAAATAGAGGACCCTCCCAATCATTTCACTTCATTAAACTTCCCATAAAGATTTAACAACCCTTAATGTCGACATGAAATAGCACATGAAACATAAAAATGGATGTGTACAATTAAACATTAATTCTGATTGCTATTTGAGAGAGTATGATCAAAGAAAGAATAAACACATTGACAATAGTATAATCACTGAACAGAAAAATTATCCATGCACTAAAATGAAATGGGTTAGATACACATACTTGAATCTTCAGCATCATCATTTCTAACAACTAGCATAGGTGGCAATGGAAGGTCTACACCAAAAGAAGAGTTTTTAAGGAAATTGACAAATAAAGAAATGAAGGGAAGATTAAAACTTGAAAACTAAACAAGGCAACAAAACATTATAATGTCGAAATAACTACAATATGCAAAAGGGCTTATACCATCATCAGGCAGAGTGTCTCTCATCCACTCCTCATCCAAGATATCCACAAGAATTCCCAAACTAAGTTCCGCCATAATTGCTCACCTAAGAATTCAAATCAATTTTCTTTCCTTAAACTTCAAAAAAGGACCACACAAAAAGGATATGAAATAAGTTGGAAACACAATCCCTACACCAAATTCTCAATGAAATTCACCAATCAACAAGGCAACAACTTATCTTATACTCGTACAACACAAATTACAGGTTAAGTACTCAGCGTGAACACCATTGTTCCTCAAAAACAACTAAAAGGATTTGAGACTAAATAGTAGCAACAACTTGTCAAAGTTGTAAACTTTCCCAAATTTACATGGACTCTAAAACTATGTTGTTGGGAGATTTTGTCGCACATTTGGATTGCATAACTTATGAAGTTCAAAAAAAGTGTGAAGCTTTGGGGCCTAAAAGCAACAAGAAAAACAATAAGCTAGTGAGAATCATTATGAGATCAAACAAGGAAATTATAGGAACAAGCAACGCTAGGATCTAAGTGATGTTATGATTAAGAAAAAACAATCCTAGCATTTCGTTGGATATAGATCGCCACAGAGGTTCACATTTTTATAGGCCCATTTTACAAGCTCCTAAAAATATAATAGTGAACTTGTGCAAGTAATTTAGTGCATGACAATTAGCTGAACTATATGGTTTCTAATGGTAGTGTTGGTTGATTTATCAAATTATGTAATTGCATCAATTTGGTTGTCCTATCAAATATGCCATTCTAATTTACGGTAACATGATTATAGTGAATGTTGACATCTTTTAACAAAAGCATGTGATCAACTAAGAACATGTAAAATGATGGCACAAAGGTTTGGATATATCCCAACTCAACAGGAGTTTATGGAAAAGCCTGCCCGAACTATATAAACATAGAAAAGCAGTAACCTATTCAAGATCAACACTCCAAGTCCAATCCCATAACAAAATCTTGGAAGGTAACTACAAATTTTAAAGGTCAGCAGTCAATAATTGTAGTTGTAAATAAATCATCTCAAGAAGAAAACTAAACGAGAGTTAAATGTATAATACAATAAACTCCATTTCAGTTTCTTAATAAAAATCCATAAAGACTCCCAAAAAAAACAACAGATCTAATACATCAATTCCCTACTAAATTGCATAATACATAGCCACTTTGCTATGCCTGAATATATCCAACATCTAAACTCAAAACTCACTAAGAAAAGAAAATTCAAAGATGAAATAACATATGAAATAAGAAAGCTAAAGGTGAGAAATAAAGAGTATAAGGCTCCACAAATTGATATTTCTCTGCAGTTTCAATTAACAATCCTACCCTCAAGATTATTCATAATAATCAAAAATGGAAGAGCGTTGAGTTGAAGATAACCAATCTAAACTAACAAAACTTGAGCACTCACAAAACATACAAGACAGGCATAAAAGAGAGGCATTAAGGGCCTTCATCAAGTTAAAAAGAAATGCATTAGGTAGAAGCATAAAAGAGAGGTATAAAGAAAAGGCCTTATTGTCATTGTATAGTTTGTGCATTGTATTGTTGTTCCTCCCATTAACCAGAAAGTCATCATATCAAGCATCCCAAACCCATGATTCTAAATCTATCTGTTCCTTTTTGGGGTTACACTTAATAGGGAAGCTAAAGTGGGCCTACTTGAAACCTGTGATGCATATGCTTGCCAGCCATTACAAAACAACGTTGACAGAAATATCAGAAGAAATATCATTACTGGCATATAAGTCCTTGATGATCCAACCTCACCTAACCATCCAAAACTTACCTCTTTTGTGGACCTAACATTTATTGGGCAGTGAACAACTAATAGAAATAAGCCATGTCAGGTCACATGAATCCCATATTAGGCTTCTTAGCTTTTCAAATGGCAGGTAAGTTTATATATGAAGTAAGCTGTTATCGACTGACAAAACAATCCCTCATTCCGAAAGTAGAAAGCTTTAACTTATTATTTTTTTTAAAAAAACAAAATGATCAGAATCCAAAATTTCAGTTCATTAGTGCATATGTAAATGCAGTGCAAGACATTCAGGAAAATGTCATTGAAACTGTTTGTTTTCAGGATATACTTTGATCTGAACAAAACAAACAGCTGCATTATGCACTGGTCACCAGGACAATTTACAGAAACAAATTAGATCCCTTATACAGCTCATGGAGTGTCCTGAAACATCCATTTGGTTATGCAGATCTATATTCTAGTGATCTAAAGTCGATGATTCAATGTTTATTGGTCTAAAAACAGAACATTTGCCTATTCCAAATATGGATAACATGAATTGCATAACCCCAAAGCACACAAAATGCAAAAACACCAATATGAACAAAAAATACAGAAACCTCAAATTCTAGTTATTCAACTCTGAACACAAACTCGGTGCCATTGCATGCACCTCTACCAGATCTTATAGATAATCAGAAAAGATGATAACCTGGAGGCGACTGAGAAGAGATGCAGGGCAGAGAAACGGCCAGCGGCGGACGGATGACAGTAGTATATGGGTTTAGGCAACGGAGACACGCATGCGACGGGAGACTGGTGAGAGAGAAGGCAGCAGCAGATGCACATTTAGCATTTTACCCATCAATCAAAACTATGTAGCTTTGATTCGTTAAGAAAACAACGTCGTTTAAAGATTTTCAAAACAGCAAAGTTTCAAGGACATGGGCTCCTTTAAAAGAACCGGAGGGATCGAAGGCTTATTAATTTTGTTCGGAGCCAGTCTAGTCCAATCAGAAGTCAATAAGTACAATTTAATTTGACTAGGCATCAAGTCGAGTTCAGGTTTTTCTTTTTCTTAATTTCAAGCCCAGTCGCACCATCTCCTTACTTCTACATGAAACATCATTTTATGCTAGCCAAAACGACATCATTCTATAAAATATTATTGGTGTATTATGTTTATATTGAAATGAAGTCAAAAACGATGTTTCACAAAACATTATTGGTGTCTTATGTTTGTATTGAAATGAAGTCATTTTGACTAGAATAAAATGATGTCATTTTAGTTTAGAAATAAAAACCCTCTTCTTCTCCACTCTTCAGCCATTTTTTTCTATAGCATAATTGATAATAAATCATATCATTCTTGACTCTCTACTGCAATTACGAATGATTGCAAGCTCCGAACCTGTACATTATTATTGTTTCCTCTGCAACCCCCTTCTTCTTTGACCTCTCATTGTTGCTTCCTTCGACCTTTGAATCGGTAGTGGTGGTGCTGTTACTGCTATTACTGGGTCTTCTCTATATCATTTTCTTTGGCCTTAAGCCTCTTATCCTTTCAATAAATCATGTAATCATTTTTAGTCATTCCCACACACTCTTTTCTTGTTTTTTTGACTTGACTGTTGGAAAAAGAAAATGTTGTTAATGTATGCCTTACATCTCTACAAATTGCTTACCGTCGGTAAGTAACACTTACAGTTGAAGCATTTTTGAACCATATATATTCTCAAGCTTAAAATTTTTTATTCTAGGTTTCTGTTTGATAATAGATGACAAAGTTGAAAATTAATATAAAATAATTGAGAAAATGCAAGTGTTGGAAATTTATAAGTAGAATAATCTCACATTGGAAAGAAATATAAGGATGAAGAGCCTTACATACAAAGAGAACTCATAACATGTTACTTTAAGGTTTTAAACTGAGATATAATGTTTTAGTTGTATATGAGCTTGTTTGGATTTGGTCTAATTTTTTCCAAAGCTCCTTAAAACTTATTATTGGTATTAGAGCTAGGTTGACAAAGCCCAATGAATAAAGATTCATGGATTTGGATCAGATGGATAATGGTTCATAGACTAACTCAAATCATTTTACATTAATATAGGTTGAGGAAGTTAGTCCAACCTATATTAATTCAAATTCATTTGAGTTAGTCCATAAATCACTATTCATCTGACCTAAATCTATGAATCTCTATTCATTAGGCTTTTCCAACCTAGCTCTAATACCAATAATGAGTTTTAAAGGGCTTTGGAAAAAATTGGACTAAGTCTAATGTGAATAGATCCGCTTATAAGGAGAAGATGTTGGAAATTTACAAGTGGAATAATCCCAAATTGGAAAGAAAAAAGAGAATGAAGTGCCTTATATATAAAGAGGACTCGTAACCTATTGCTTTAAGATTTTTGGTTGAGATATGATGTCCTAGTTGTATATAGACTCATTTGGACTCGGTTCAATATTTTTCCAAAGCTCGCTCAAAACCTATTAGCAAGTGTCATTTGTTTAAATATTAATTCCCTACCTAATAAAATTTTGATTGTGGTGTTTGCTACTATTCCATTTGATCAGTTTCCTTAGAAACTCCTTTAATCCTTAGGCTCAGAGTTCGCTTGCGCATGGAAAGGGTGACTATTATTAACAATACCAATACTTAGGAAACTCCTTTAATCCTTGGGCTTAGAGTTCACTTGCGTATGGAAAGGGTGACTATTATTAACAATACCAATACTTAGTGTTGTAGTTAGAAAGCCATTCATTATATATTCCCCCAATTTTTTATGGGTTAGTGGTTAGTATTTTGATGAATGAATCTAACAATTTTCTTTGATGAATGAATCTAACTATTTTCTATCTTCGTTTTCTTGTTATTAGATTATAAAAATATGATATAACTTAAGTAGATGTACTCATCAAAACAATGCCATTTTGATCAAACACAAGGAAAATTTGAAACTTTGTAGTGTATGATTTTAACATCCATTTTATTTTCTGATTTTATAACTTTGTTTTTATTTTAACTTGAACTTTCTTTTCTTTTAACACATCAAAACTCTAAACATATTATTGTTTAGCTTATATTTTCAAAAACATGTTTTCTATTAAGTACTGAATTATAAAAGAGTCATTTCTTGTTTAAGTTAGGCAGTTTATAGGTTAATGAGCCTTTTTTGTATGTTTTATGCATGTTAAACGACATAAAACCACATAGACTTCAACATTCCAATAGCTTGAACAAATAACTAGTACTTGTGCTACTCAAGTTGACCATGTTATAGTTGGACATTACAAACAATATCCATGTTAGAATAGAAGATTATTTCATCTTTACAATTTATTGTTTAAGTTGTAATATGCATATGGTTTTCAAGTCAAGAACATTTCCATCAAGATACCAAAAAAGAAGCTTGATTAGGTCCATCCTCTAAACTCAGGCTATCTAACACCTTCAAGGGCCTTCTTGGCATTCAATATAATTGTGTGGCTAATTTTTGTGTGGACTACTTCAACGACCTTCATGTCCACTGGATTCCCTGAGGCATCTCTTACATAGAAAACATTTATGGATTCCTCTCCATTTATCAAAATATCAACCATATTAAGCAAACTGGACTTATTTTACTAAAGAAAAAGATCAGTTAACATTTATCCGCTCTCACATTTGGCACTATTTTTCAACCTCTTTCATGACTTATTTTTTTCCATATCTGGCATATAACTATTCAACCTTCTTTTAGTGCTTTCTGTTATGTTTTTCAATCTATTTAAAAATAGTGTTTTTGTTTTCATAAACATTATCTACTTTGGACTTGTGCAAAATTATGGTAATTGGTTCTTCATGTAAGTTATAGGCATTATCTACTTTGCATTCATACATCATAGTTTTTCTAAGTGCCTACAAAACGTTCTCACAAGGTTGGTTTCATGAGACTAAAACCACTTTAATGCACATCCATTATGGGACACCATGTTGAGGTGTTTCTAAAATGTATCTCGTGTAGTTGGGGTGACCACTCATATAAACCCAAATAACTTAGTGTACAATTGATATGGGATAATGACACCTTGATTGTTCTCTTTTAGTAAACATGTGATTTAAACGTATGAGGATAAGGATTCCAAGTTAAAGCAAAAAATTTTCATTTATTTACGTAGGCCTACTAGAGTGAATTCATTATGCATTTGATGAATAACTTATATGCTCATATATGTTAATTTTTTCAAATGGATGAACATATTCCCTTTTAATTTTTTCAGATGGATGAACATATTCCTTTAGTGAAGAGTTCTAATTTGATATTGGATAGTATATTAGTAGAGAGTTCTAATTTGGTACTAAGTAAAGAAACGATTCAGGCTGAAGGAAAAAAGTTCATTGAGAGTGATGTTTGGAATCACTTTAGCAAGGCTACATCAATAAATAGAGTAGAAAATGCCAAATATAGCTATTTTCATAAGATATTGGTCAGGGGTTCCAAAGGTGAAACCTCTTATTTGAAGAGACATATAAAGTCGTGCAACATAAAGAAGATGTTAAACATCTTTTACCCCTAACCTAATAAGAGGGAAGAATGAAATGACTTCCAAAAGTTATAACAAAATCAAAACAAAGTTTTTGATAGATAAGATGATCACTGGTGATGAACAGCTAATTGATAGGTTTTATCAATATTAAAAATACCGCAAGTACATGGTGTAGCTCTAGCTGAGACAAGCAAGTACGAGTCGATTCCATAAAGATTGTAAGTATTGGTAATTACCCTTTTTCTATTATCTAACCGATGAATCAAATTATCGATTCTAATTAAAAATTAAAATAAACAAATAAACTAAGAATTAAAACAATACTGAACGCAAAATGAGGAAATTACTAAGAAAAGTCAATATCAAATAATAGTGTCTAGGTAATGAATCCCCTTAAGAATGCTTAATTATTAACCCTTTATCATGTAATTATATTATTGATTATTAGACCGTGAAAATTTCTATCTTATGTTAATATCTTTTTTAAGACTGTTAATAACTAATCCATCATTTGATTAACGAAAACTTTTCTAATTAAAACCCTTAGGATTGCATTATCGATTTGTGAATTCTATTATTAGGTTTGACCCTAATTTAGATAATTTATGTCAGCCTATCTCTAGGTTTGCATGTAACTCCTTCCATTATCGTAGATCCATTCACATAAGAGGATTTCTCAATCTCAATCATATGAAATAAAATCATGCACTAATATTTCAGATATATAAGAATAAAAATAAAACATATAATTGAATCATAATAAATCAATAAATAAAATTGCATTAGATAAACGATCAACTCGTATTGTTATCATGACCTAGGGTTCATCTCACCTAGACACTAAACAACTTAGTTCCTATCCATAAAAAATGAAATCAAGGAAAAATATGCAAAAGAATTAATATAAACAAAAGAAATCATAATTTTAAATCTCGTTTTATCTTCTAATGGATCTTCTTGCAAGTTTAGATTGGATGAAGCTCTTTATCAGTTCTCTTGATGTTATCTTCATGTTTTCCTCGTCTCTATGTTGCTTATGACTTAAAATTGCTTAAGAACTTGGTTCATGTTATTTTTCCTTTGCTCACGTCCTTTTATAATAAACACTAGGGTTTCTGGGTTATACATGGTTAATATACATGGGCATATAAATGACCAAATATGTCCAAAAACACCTAAATTTATGGTTTCATATGGGTACAGATACTTACACAGGCAACATACATGGGTGTGTAACTCCACATGACTACAAACAAAGTTCTTAAAATGTTCACATGTTTATAAAGACTTACACAGTCACTGTACGCGGTCGTGTAGGTTGAAGTTGCTTCAAATCTTTGTTCTATGCTATGATTTCATTTAAAATTTTCTTGTTTTGGTCTAAGAAGGCAATTATCATCTAAAAAAGAACTTGAAGCAAATTAAGCACCACAAATACTATAAAATAGTAAATATCAAGCAAACACATTAAATATGAGTATATAATTATAGTCAAATAAGCATTTATCAAACATCTCCACACTTAAGCTTTTGCTTATCCTCAAGTAAGTCATAATCTAAATTATTAATCTTATAAACATCTATCCCTCATTATCCTCAATCTGTTCATCTATAATCTAAATCATAATACCATATTGATCAAATTAACATACAGTTAGAATCAAGTTATCCTAAACTAACTTCATAAGTCAATATCAATAATATCACATCAATAATATTTTTGAAATCAAAATCACAATTCTTTATACCCTCAACAAGGCTTCATTCAATGCACTCAAGTATTTAGGGTAAAAAGTATACAGCAGAACTCTTAACCATAAGCTTACAATATTATCATATCTCTACCACTTTAAGTAAAATAGAAATAGAAATCAAAAGGTCTTTATAAGTTTTTAATGGGGCTTAGGTAAGGTATGATTGGGATAATCAAAGGGTAGGTAATTCAAACATTCTTTTCTTCTTTTTATGCTCGCAACATTTATTATCACAATTTTAAGCATTCATCATGTACCATAATTAAAGAAATATTGAACCTTTTCAAAATTCAAAATTCAAGCAATCAGGTAATTGTAAATACTTCCAGGGTTTAACAATGAAAAGGCTTTAAGAGAAATAAAGTAAAAAGATAATAATGGTGTTATAAGCAATGAAAAAGACTAAGGCTCAAAATTGGTTACTCCTAATGAATAAAATATGGTAGGGTAATTATCAAGAAAATAGGCTAAACAAATGTTTAATCTAAATGCCTTTATCATTTCGATGCCTCTAATTTAACATATGTAGTCTCAACATGCATAACAAAAGTAAGTTCTAGAATTATTCAACTATACATGATGACGCACATGAAATAGTAAAAGAGCTTAAAAAGTGATGTAATTTACTCTTTGGCTCAAAAGCTTATGAAAAAGATGGTCTTTTTTGTGTAAATAATATGCAATTTTCATTCAAATTGACTATTTTAATGATTGCTGATAATATGACCTAAAAAAGCAAGTTTATTTTAACTTTCATCCTTTTGCATACTAATCGAAATCAATAATCAATAAAGAAATAAAGTATATTTGGACAAATTTTAACTAATTCAAAATATTAGTTAATAAGATTTAATAACAAAGATTATAATAAGCTTAAGAAAATTTATAATCCCCTTCCGCACACTTAAAATTGTAAATTGTCCTCAATGTACACAGTAAAAGCATATCAAAATAAAAAGTGAGAAAGTGAAGGAATTTGGTATTTCCCTGAGTAATAAGAATTTCAAAATTATGATTTTGATGAGAGACCATCTGATACTAGATACAGCAATCATTGCAAAATATAAACAAAAAGGGATTAAAAAGATAAAAGGAAATAAAAATAAAATGAAAAAACAAAAATGAAATAAGAAATATGAAAATAAAAATAACATAGAATACATCCTACTTCTTGGGTTGCCTCTGAAGTTGCGCTTGGTTAATGTCTTTAGCTCAATGTACTTTGCATGCTCAAGGTGACTTCATTAAGTTAATTTTTTTTGTAGTCTTACCGGTAGTTCCATGACCTTTAAGTAAGATACCTATTATCACTTATTGCCAAGTTTTTCTTTTGATTGACTGACTTGAACTTGCAAAGGTTCCTGTGTAGCTTTAAAGGTAAAGTCCTACAAAATATCAGATAAATTGCAAGACTCACTAGATTCAACTATGTCAATTTGTTCAAGAGTAGGATTCATGACGTTAGATACTTTAGAAACAACCTCTCCATCCCCTACCTTAATTTCGACTTGCCTTCGTCAAAATTTATTATTGACTTAGCAGTCACCAAAAAGGGTTGACCTAGGACTAGAGGCACTTCTATATCCTCCTCTATGTCAAGAATCACAAAATTAACTAGGAATAAATAATTTTCAACCTTAACATGGACATCTTCTACAGGCATGTCAACAGGCCGGGATGGGCCCAGGCTGAAAACGGCCCGTTGGAAAAAACTCACGGGCGGGCCTAGCCCACTGCCAGCATGGGCCGGAATGGCCCAGCCCGTGGCCCAGCTCGCACTGGCAGAAAACGGCCCGTGGGTTGTGGCAGGCCGAGACCTTCGGCCCGGGCGTTTGAAAAGTTAATAAGTTAATAATTATAGTAAAAATTATGAATTACATTAACTACAAAACTTTAATTTACTTAAATTATTTATTAATTAGGACATTTAATTAAATTAATTAGAAAGTTATATGAAAAGTTAATAAGCTAATAAGTTAATAGTTATAGTTAAAATTATGAATTATATTAACTACAAAACTTTATTTTAATTAAATTATTTATTAATTAGGACATTTAATTAAATTAATTATAAAGTTATATGAAAAGTTAATAAGTTAATAGTTATAGTTTAAATTATGAATTACATTAATTACAAAACTTCAATTTACTTAAATTAATTAGAATTAATTAAGAGAGAATTAATAAAACCAAATACATGTTTCATAAAATTTATAAAATCATTTTACAAAAAAAGATACAATACAAACTGAACAGCTACATTAGAGAATAAACTGGAGACTGAAAGAACATCATCTGATGTAGTCTTGATTAATTGTACTTGTTGGTAAGGTCGTCAACAGTTTGACTCCAATCATCTATATGTACAAACATTATATTTAGTAATATAATACTTAAAATAAAAACAATACTTAATAATGTAATATTATATAAAAAGAAAATTAAAAATACCTTCATCTTTATATATTTTATCAAAATAACCTTTCATTGCTTTCACCAATCTCCTCTGCATTAATACCTGTGGGTGTAGGAAAAAAAACAACATTAAGTAAGATAATATAAAGGTAAATAAAATAAATTTAATAATAAAAAAGAATTTACCATCAATATCTTCATTATTTAACCAACTTTGAGTACACATAAGAGCTTCTACAGTGCGATAATGAAGTCGACCACGATGAGGAGTAATGCCCCGACCACTAGTACTAAATGCAGACTTTGAAGTAACAGTCGATGATGGAATAGCTAACAAGTCCCATGCAATGACTTACATGATCGGATAATTATGTTCACATGTTTTCCACCATAACAATATATCAAAGTCTGACCTTCAGTTTTAGGAACACACTCCTCAGAAATATATCTATCGAACTCCATCGTATTACAAGATATCCTAGCCCTTTTCTTTTTCAAAAAATTTGAAAGAGAATTTGTCAGTAATGAAGAAAAGGTCGAACTTGAAACTGGACTCTGAGATGGAGTTGAACTGCCTGCATCCCGATCATGAGTTTGTTGCACTCTAGCTTCATAATTATGAAACAATTGATACCATAATTGTTTCATGATATGTAGACGCTCTTGAACTTCACCACTATACAATTCATTATAAATATATTCAACCCTATCTATCTTGTATCTCAGGTCCAACACATATAGTGCTGTAACAATATCTCCAACCTTAGACCAATAAGAATTAAACTTCTCCGTCATCTGCTCCACTATTGTCCGCATCACTTCATTGGAGTCAAACATTCACAATCCCAAAACATGCTTTATGTTAGACACAATGCTAAAGATACACTGTGAAGTTGGATATTTTGTTCCTGAAAACAATTTAGTCCAACTATGGAATAATTCCAACTTAATACAAAGTTCTTTAGCTAAGTCCCACTGCTCCTTTGATGGTACACAGATATACTGAGAATCCCTTTCGATTAATCTAGTAAATAGCTGAGCATATAGGATTGCCGACTCCAACATCTTAAAGGTTGAGTTCCATCTCGTAGGATAATCCAAAACCAACTTCTTTGTGCGAGAAATGCATAAAATATGTGCAACATCTTCAAAAGTTTCAACTTTTTTAGGAGTTGCACTCCAATATAAAACACTACTCGGAATACGCTCTATTGCTTCCTTTATCGGCCCCAACCTAACCTTCACAATTAAGTTAAGAATATGCGCAAAACAACGCGTATGAAATAACTTACTTCCAGCCAATAAACTCCTAACTCGCATCTTACCCTTCAACTTCTCAATCACAGCATCATTTCTGCTACAATTATCGACTGTGATAGAAGAAACTTTGTTGTCGATGTTCACACTCATCAAACAATCTTTCAATACGTTTGCCAATTTTTCACTTATATACGGTGTCGGCACATAAATAAACTTATCATAAAAAAACATAATAATATAAATCATAAATTCATAAAATAATGAAATTAAGTAAATGATAATAATATTAAAGAATATAAATTACCTCAAAAGTCTATTGCATAGCTTCCAATCGTTATCAATATAATGTACCGTCACCGCCATGTAACCCTTCTATTGGTTATCGGCTGTCCACATTTTCGTTGTTATGGCAATTCATCCTTTAACACTCGACAATACTCTTAATGTTTCTCTCTTCTTCTCCTCATAAATTTTCAAAATATCACTTCTCAATGTATTCCGACTTGGAACCTTGAAATTCGGTTGGAGTGAATTAGGAAATATCCTAAATCTCTTGCTTTCAACCATAGCCAATGCATGTTCATCTCCAACAACCATATTAGCCATCAAAATTCTTGATCTCTGATTGTCAAAAGTTGTTACACTTATTTCATTCTTTCCCTTCATAAGGTTAGGGGTCAAAAATGATCAACCTCTTAAAACCATCTTCCTTTTAGTACATGATTCGGTATGTCTCTTTAAATGAGACGTTCCACCTTTCGAACCACTTGAGTACAACTTATGACAATAATTTCATTATGCTTTTTTAATTCCCTCGATCGATGTAGTCTTCTTAAAGTGATTCCAAACATCACTTTTAAGTTGACTAACCTGACTTCTAATTGAACTTCTATCATCACTCGGTGTTGGAATAGAAGTTTCCACTTCTACCTCCGGTACCTGATTAGAACTGTCAACTGAAGGAATAATAAGGTCATCCATCTGACAAACGAACCATGAAACCACTAGATTTAAAATAAAATATAAGCTACATTAAGTACCAAATCTTATAAAAAGCTAACATTATATCAAAATACAAGTAAAACAATCATTGATTCATAATTTCTTAGTTTGAAAGTAAGGCAATAAAAAATCTGAAATAGTTAATATAAATAGAACAACAAAATATAAAGGGGACCATATCAATAATACTATTATTGATCTTGTTTTAAAGGCACTTTGATGGGATGATAGTGACCTCTTCCATCACCTTTTTGTTTAGACAGAAATCAGGTCATGTGGGACAGTGGGAATAGTATTATAAAAAAGAAATAATTGATTAATTAATGAAGGGATAAAAGAAATGTGCAGGTCAACTATCGGTACTAACATGCAGTCAACAGTGTATGGTTCCTGTTCTTACAGTTCATTTTTAATTTCTTTTTGAACTTTTGTTTATGTCCTTATTTCATGACTAGAGATAATTTACGCTTCTGGCAACAGAAGATCACTATAACAGATTTTTTATTTGTAATGCATATTAAATTGCTATAGAGAAGTTAACCATTTAATTTGCTCAACAAGTATATTCTCATCAGTAAATTTCATACCTCAGTCCCAGAATTTGATATATAGATACTATTCAGAAGTTCAAAGAAGCCTTTG
>JAOQMS010083578.1:0-20863 GCA_027563885.1 Erythroxylum longipes | reverse complement strand
TTAATTCCTTCTCATGCATTTAATCCATAAGCTACTTATGCTTAAGTTAATGAAAAAAAAATTTCAGGGGGCCGACATTGATTGAAGTAGTTAGTTGCATAAACTCAGTCAATAATTTGATACTTGAGTGATTAGGTAATTTATGAAATTTTAATGGATTTTCAAATAAGCACATATGAGGTTTTGACCCTATATGAATGCATTTTATAGTCATTCTATTTCTTTGTTGTGTGTGATGCTCCCCTAGTAAGATTACCTTCAGAACTTACATTGAACTGGTTTGAAACTACTAGTTGCATGGTTTATGGACATGATTAAGGCCTTTTTTGTTTTGAACCCTTAGCTTAAATAACCCATCAAGTCCTTTTTCCCTTCCAAACCCCTTTGAACCTTTAACCTTGTTTGTTTCTGTATTAATCACCTTAGATTGAAACCCAAAAACCCATTAGCCTTACCTTGGCGTAAGTTTAATGATGTACTAAGTAAGCATTTAATGTCTATAATTTAGGGACTTTTGTTTTGTATTATATTCTGAGAGTTTTGTATTATATCCTGAGATAGTTTTAGAGGTACTTCTACTCATCTTTTGTTGATATATGCTACTATTGTTTCCTATTGCTTTTAGTTTTATTCAAGTAAAAAAAAGAAAACAAAGAAAAAAAAAGAGATAACAAAAAGAGGAAAAAAAAGAAAAAGAAAAGGAATAAAACATAGTAGCATTAGTTAGTGATGAGTAGTTGTAGCCTATTATATTCATATGTTTATCATAGAATTTGTAGTTAGTTGTACCTTTTACTTAGTACTTTGTGAATGCTTGTAACCCTTTGACCTTTTTACCTTACCTTAACCCAAACCCCATTACAACCCAAGTAAAAAGCCTTTTGATCTATGATAGCATGTATTCTATGTATAAGACAATGGGTGTATTTGTAAGCCTATAGTAGTGTAGTCTCTTAAAGGGAGTCTTAAGTGAAATATCAACCCATCACATACTTGATTGATATGAGTGAACACCGTGAGAAAATTTCATCTTAATTTTATTCTTAACTTTGAACAATGGTGTCTTCATTTGACTTCGTTTATCTGCACTGATAAAAAAATTATGATATATGTAGTAGCTTGACGATTGAGTTGCCGATGTCTGAAGGATTGTATATACTTGATTTCTTTGAAAACAAATTGATAGAATATTTTGGTTGTGTTTAAATTGCTTGAGTACAAGCAATAGTTCAAGTGGGGGGGTGTATTTGATAAGATTGAAATATCTTATATTTTCTTATGTATTTCCATGTGATTTCAATCCTATTTTTAAGATAAAATGCTTAATTTGTGTTAACTGCTAGGTTGGATATGTTGATATATATTTAAGACCAAAAAGACAAGATTCTAAAGCAAATTGGGCCACAAATGTTTAACAAGGAAAAGACACAAAATGAAAAGAGATTATAGCTTGTTGGTGGCGGCATAAAACAAACATGGAGACATGAAAAAAAGAATGTGAGCTGCATGGATTATGGTGAGGAGCAAAGCATGCAATAGTTGGATAAATGTTGAACAAAACGGAAGTGAAGGCATTAGCATAAGTTTAAAATGACATGCAAACAGCTGGTGAACTAGCCCAAAATGACAACCAAATGTATTTAATAGAGAGTCAAAAATCTCACCAAAATGACAAAAAAAGAGCAAAATGCTAGCTTTCATGTGTTAATAAAATGCTAGCGTAATACGTAGCTGCAAAGGTTTTAAAACATTGGTGAAAAGTGACGGTGGCAAAAAAACTTAATTCGTCCCACCAAAGGAACAATGAGGGGGTGACAGAAGAAAACAAGAGATGAGTGGCGTGAAGAAAACAGAAGAGTATGCAGTAGAGAGAAGAAAGAAAGGAGGAGTAAATAGTAGGTGGTCCAATGACATTAAATTGTCACATCAGTGAATAGTGCAATAAATAGTGAAGTAGAGAAGGTTGCTGCTGTGAGTGAAAGAACAAAAGGTATTCGGTAGGGTATTTTTATGGGGATTGAAGCTTTTTCTCGAGAGAGACCCATGGAGGGGTAACTTCCCGATGATGTTTCAGAGGTAACATCAATGTCGATGACCCAGGTTAAATGTATTTTCTTATTTTTGTTGTTTTGTTTCTCTCATTAGAAATTTATTGTGTTATCTTGTTTTAATTGATTTAGGTTTTGTGTATGGATAATCAGATTTTGGTTATTTTTTGGTTATTTATGTATGAACCCATTGGGTATTGCGAAAGGATGATTTTAATGCATTCATTGAATCGTTTAATTGCATACCCATTGCTAGAATTTTGATATAATCTGTAATTGTCATGTTGAAATTCATGTGTAGCGACTAATGATTCGTAATCATTAGGGATAACATGACCTAAGTTAAATGACGCATCGTATGTTGTTGTTGCCTTGATTAATTGGTTTTCCTAATTCGTAATGCTACTGCCTAATTAAATTTAGAGATTGTATCCTAGGTTATTTGGTGGTTAGGTTTAATTAATGATCGTATCTTGATTAAACAAAACCTAAGGGAAAACTCCGGTTAATTATTAACTCACGATTAATAGTTCCTAGGAGAGGTTTAAGAACAACAAATAAATGAAATATGCTTAATTAGGGTGTAGGCTGAGATCGATTTAAAGAACCGGGTCCATACCGAATTCCGCATTTTTATCATGTTTTGCATGTTTTCTTTAATTTGTTTTCATTAGTCTAGTTTTATTTTATTTTCTTTTTCCAAAATCCAAACCCCCTATTAAACCTAAACACCAGTTAATTTCATTTTATAAACTTTTCACACACTCTCTGTGAGATCGACTTAGACTTACCATTGCTACAGTAGTAGTCTAGTGATTTTATTTTGAATAACATTATGACGCGCTGTCATGTTCCATATCTATTGATTTGTAAAGATGATCTGAATGTGTTCATTGGATTGTTTTTATGAAAATTCATCACTGGAATCTTCAGTGCAATATATAATTGCTGTGTTTTATATTTGTTTGTGGCCGCTAATGATAGTGAATCATTAGGAACAATGTAACATAGGTTGAATGACCCAAACTTATGTAGTTACTGATAGTTGTCATTTGCATGATGTTTTAGGGTTGAATTTGTTATTTATTTAGTATGAATTTGAGTGGTGTGCATGCATTTAGGGTTTAATTATGTTAGTTTGTGTGTTTTAGCATTTTTATGGGTTAGATTAAGTCTTTGAGCACAGTAGGCCATGATTGTGATAGAGAAGGACGAGCCAACAGCACCTAGGCCACGGTCATGCACATAGGGCATAATCATGAAAGAAAGCCTCCAAGTCAAGCCACAATTGTGCACATGGGGCCACAATCATGATAGAAAGGTTAAGGCACTGGCCACGATCGTGGCCTGCGTCGAGCTAACAGAGAAACTCAAGTTTTGTAAGATTTTTTAGACTATTTCAACCCCGACTTTGACCTAAAGCCTCAAAAGTATAAATAAAACATTACAAGTCAGATGAAGCATCCTTGGAGGGTCTGAAAAAGAGAGCACTCATGTGATCTAATCCCAAAAAAACCAAGAGAGAAGTCAAGAGATTGAGGAAGGAGACAAAGGAAGAGAGACACGGAGAATAGCTTGACACGACGTACTTCCTAGAACAGGTGGTTTCTTGTTGTCACCGACTCCACATCTCCATTCCCAACATATTTTCCATTTATTTCAGTTTTATTCATGTATAGAATTGAAATATGTGTTGAGAATGTTTTGTGTTCAGTATTGAGATTGTGTCTATACTCACCTCTGGGTTTTTAGTTCTTGAGATTAATAAAGTTTATTTGATTGTGTTTTCTTTTGATTTAATTATGATTCAAATTATGTTCTTAATAACTGGGCAATAAACTGAGGGGGTGAGCCAAGGGAATATGATCAATTTGAACTAACGAGAGTTACGTGGATTGATAGATTAAGAATTCAATTGAGCTGATAGAGTCGTGTAATGAGAGATCGAGCATAGATTCCCCGTAGGTTAATAGACAATTTAGAACTAATTTAGGTTTTGGGCCAATCGTGATTCGAAAGATCGCGATTTCATAATTTAAATTAGGGATTGGTATTGGTTTTTTGTGTGAGTTGTTATCTTATTTAGATTTCTGCAACTCAATTCTTGGATTAATTATTGATTGATTTATTTTTTGCATTAGTTTACTTAATTTGGATTATTGCAATTTTAGTACGACCTTAGATTTTAGGCCTAGATTAGGCGTCCTGGTGGGATCGATACCTTAGATACTACATGAACGACCCGTGCGCTTATAGAATTTATCAAGCTTTTAAATAGTAAAACTTAATGCGTATAACCTTGCGACCAGTTACTACTTAGATTAGTCAATTTTTCATATTCTTAATGCGACTATCCATTTAAATCTAAAGAACTTGTTCAAGGTTATTTGATATTTAGGTTAATTAAAGAGCTTGTTTTAATTAAACATGGACTAATGGAAAACTGAGATTAATAGAACTTGTTGTTAATCTACGAAAAATTGTTCTAAGAGAGGTGTGGAAATGTTAGAACAATAAAATATGTTTAATTGTGTGTAGGTTAAGATAGATCTAAAAACCAAATTCTAACACTTTCATTACTTTTGATTATTTTCAATAATTTGTTTTCGTTAGTTTAATTTTACTTTGTTTTTGAAATTGCATTAAACCAAAACCCCTCTTTTTATCTTAAACATCAATTATTTTCATTACAAAAAAATTACACGCATAAGATGCAAATGTTTTATTTTGCAAATATTAAAAACTAAATTGATATCACAGATAACAGTTAGAACTAATCTAGATATTCTAGGAAATGTTAAGAGACAAATAATACTTTTGATCAAAAAGATTTTTAATTTGTAGATTATTTGTAGTTATTTTTTGAAACACTTATTTGATCAATAATACGTACTTGTTACATTATTTGGATCATTTATTCTACGCTATAACTTATTTTATTGTTATTATTAATTAGTTATCTTCGCTGCTTCTAAACATCTAAATTTTTTGCATAAAATTTCCTCCAATATGTCTATAAATTTCCTTTTCATTTTAAACTAAATGCCTCCATTTTTTTGGCTACATAACCAACAATAGATTTAGAAAGGGCCCGCAAATCATTTAAACTTTGATTAGTAAGTAAACTTGTTAAGTAGTCCCAACATGCAAATTATCCAATCTTTCATTAACAACTATTGTTGTTGAGTAACTATTTATAGTTTACAGTTTATGGAAATCATGAATACTGAGTAGCTTGGAAGGTGGTAAACGAAGAATGATACTTTATGATCATAAACATAATCAATCCCAAGAAAAATCTTCTCTATTTTAGAATATTTTAGAAAAAGTAAAATTATATAAGAAGTTTACAATCTTTTATCTTTTATTTTAATTTTACTTTTAATATTTTAAAAGTATTTAACTTTTTTTACATGTAATATGATCCTGTTGTAATTTTATTACTAATAAAAATTAATATATGTTATAAAATTTGTGTAGTTCTTTCTCCAAAAAATATTATTCAATATCTTAGTCCAAATAATATTGTCATCATAATGCTAAGCATTATTTATTTGGAGCATACAAATTTAGTTTTGAAACTTCAATTCTATGAATTTATAATTTAATTTCTTATACAATTTGTAAACTCGTATAGCACTTCTGTAAGCAAGAAGTTAGGTAAAAGTTTTGTGCTAGTAGTTGTAGAAGTAATGGAATCAATTAAGTAAATAAAGAAAAACAATAGGACACAAAACAATTTTACGTGGGAAACCCGAGTGCTAGGAGAAAAACCCACAGGGTGAAGAGGGCCTGAAAATATGCATTATGTCAAAAAAGAAAAATTACAAGTGTTTTCTCTCTCTCTCTCGCAAACCCCATAGATATTGAAGAGTACACCAATATGATGTTACAAAGGACCCCTAAGGGGATATTTATATAGTAGTACAACCCTAAGGTAGGAAACCTATAGAGTAGGAATTTGGAAATAGTGTCAAAAAGGAAAGAAAACCACAACATAGTAGGAATCTTAAAGGCTTAAGTCATATCCCAACAAATCTCCAACTTCACATAAGACCGAAAATAGGAGCTCTCTTTGTCATAAACCCCGAAGGGTACTCAAGTATCAAGAATACCAGCTAAGTCCAGGTAATGCTTTAACTTAGTAATATGTAGTGGCTTGGTCAACATGTCGATAAGGTTTTTAGCGGTGTGAACCTTCTTAATAATAACTTCACCTGTTTCAACAGTATGTCAAACGAAATGGTGTCAAACATCAATATGCTTAGTCTTAAAGTGATATTATTTCTTGTGAGGTGCAAGGCATTTTGACTTTCACAAATGAGAATAAGGACATCTTGTGGTAGACGAAGCTCTTTCATCAAACCTCGAAGCCAAATAACTTCTTTCAATCCTTCAATAATAGCAATATACTTTACTTCAGTGGTTGATAATTTTACAGTGGACTGTTGAGAAGAATATTAACTAATAGTGGAACCACAAAGAGGGAAAAAAAAAGAGATGAAAGTGACCTTCTCTGATCATAGTCACCACCATAGTCGACATCAACATAACCAACTACACCACTGAGATCAAAAAGACTTTTGTCAAAGACCAAACTAAGCTCACTCGAACCCTTAAAGTAGTGAAGGATCTACTTCACACCTTCCTAGTGCTCCTTACCAGGATTATGCATGTACCTAAATACAACACTGATAGCATATGCCAAGTTCAACCAGGTATATACCATAGCATACATCAAGCTACCAATGGCACTAAAGTATGAAATGCAAGACATACATTCCTTAGCTTCACTAGTAGATGGTCATTGTTCAATAAATAATTTAAAGTGTGCAAATGATGGAGTAGTAACAGGATTATAGTGAGCTAAATTAAAGCTGTCAAGCATATTCTGAATTTATTTCTTTTGGGAGATCATAAGTTTTCTTGCTTGACAATCTCGAATAATCTCCATCCTAAGAATATATTTAGTAGCACCCAAGTCTTTCATATCAAATTCACTGCTAAGCTAGGCCTTTAACCTATCAACAAACGCCTTACTAGGAGCTACAATCAACCTGTCATTAATATAAAGCAAAAGATAGATGAAGAAACCATCAGGGAACTTTTGAAAGTACAGAAAATTATCATAACTAATTCTAAAATAGCCTCACCCAATCATAAAATAGTCAAATCTCTTATAATACTGTCTTAAAAATTATTTGAGACCATACAAAGATCTCTTCAAATGGCAAGCATGGTCCTCCTTTTCTTTAACCACAAAACCCTCGAGTTGATGGATGTAAATTTCTTCTTCAAAATTATTATGCAGTAATGTAGTTTTCACATCCATTTGCTCAAACTCTAGGTTATGAAGATCAATAAGAGATAATAGTACATGAATAGAGATATGACAAATAACAAGAGCGAGTACCTCATTGAAATCAACTCCTTCACATTGATCAAAACCACATACAACAAATTGAGCCTTATATCTCTTACTTTCAACATCGGGATGCCATTTTTGAGCTTGTAGATCCATTTGCAACTAATATCATGCTTACCCTTATGAAGCTTCACCAAATCCTAATTTTCATTCTTATGAAGACTTACAATTTCTCCCTACATAACATCAATCCAATTCCTAACATCTGCACTAGCAATAGCCCCAAAATAATTCTTTGGCTAAGAATAAGTGTCAACTTCCTATGCAGCAAATTAAGCATAGGCAAATAGATCACAATCATAGTCCTGCAACCTTGTTGACAATTGGGTCTATCTCTTAGAATGATCTCAGGCCAACACAAAATCATATTGCGCTGGTGGTGGATCAGCTTGTACAGTGGCATCATTCTGAGTTTCTTAAGACTCAAAAGTAAGTAGGACTATCTCCATTGGGGGAGTAGCAAGGACAACAAAATTTATCTTCTACCTTGTACTAGCCTGATCATCTGCACAAGGAGAAGATAACACAGAATCTTGCCCAAAAAAAATATATAACATCTTCATAAAAGGTTACATCATGACTATGATAAATCTTACAATATTTAAGATCAGGAAAATAAACACGATAACATTTAACTCTTTCCCGTAAACTATGAAGAGACATTTAACAACACAGGGCTCTAACTTGCCCTCATTAATATAAACATAAACAGGACACCCAAAAGCATGAAGGTTAGAATAATCAACCGGGTTACCTGACCAAACTTCTTCTAGGACTTTGCAGTAATAAAATTAATAAGATAGCGTGCAATACTAGCTGCCTCAACCCAAAACTTACGTCCCAACTTAGTATGAGAAAGCATACATTGAGCTTTCTCCAATAGAGTCTTGTACGCTCAACAATTCCACTCCTTAAAAGTTGGAAGAACTTCATTCTTCTTCTTTAGAAAAAACACCCAAACCTTACAAGAGAAATCATCGATAATAGTCAATACATACCTTCTGCCACATCGAGAAGCAATACTAGAGGGACCATATAGATCAAAATGAATATAATCCAAAGTTCCTTCGGTCTTATGAACTTTGAGGAAGAGAAACTCACTCTAGTCTGTTTACCAAAGACACAGTGTTCATAGAACTCTATATTATCTGAACTCTGGCTTAATAGACCCCTTTTGCATAAGATTTGCATACTTTTCTCACCCATATGGCCTAGATGGTAATGCTATAACTTGGTGGCATCTTGGTGAGACTTAGATGAGGCAGTATCAGCAATACCAATAACAGTAGATCCCTGTAACACATAAAGAGTATCATGTCTTTTCCTTTTAAAGATTAAAAGATTACCTCAGGACACCTTCATGACTCTACCTTTAAGGGAGTACCCTCACCTAAGGGACTCAAGTGTACCAAGTGAAATAAGTTTGTGTTTAAAATCAGGAACATAACGAACATTAGTGAGGATTTTAACATCATCATGAGTTTTAATATTGATTGTATCTTTCCCTACCAAATTACACTCTGCATTATTACCCATAAGGAAAACACCTTTAGCAATTTCATAAGTGGCAAACTAATCCCTATAAGGACATATATGAAAAGTACAACCAGATTCTAGCATCCATTCATCTTTGGATCATTGTTCACCTTGAAAAACCTAAAGAACATCACTTCCTAAAATAGAATCAACCACAACAATCTTGGAGGTAGAATCAAATTGATTACCCTTGTTTTACCTTCTTTTTTGAGTTTATTTTTCAATTTATAATAGTCTAAGACTTTGTGTCTGATTTTATTGCAATATTTAGATGTAATATTGGCATCTCTGTCTCTAGACTTAAATCTAGAATTCTTATGGCTCTTATTGCTCTCTCCCTTCTTAAAAGTTCTACCTTTAACCATTAAACCCTCAACCTCCTTATCAATGGAACCCTCAAACTTTTCTTTAGACAGCAAAGCAAATTTAACTTCTTCTAAAGAGAGAGTTTCACAGTTACCATAAAGCATAATTTCTTTAAAGTGCTTATACAAATGAGGTAGTGAAATAATAAGAAGCACTACTTAATCCTTATCATCAATTTTAACATCAAGATTTTCCAAATAATTAATAATGGAATTTAATTTGTCAAGATGAGATGGCATGGGTGTACCTTGGGAAATCTTGAGTGTAAAGAGACGTTGTTTGAGATGAAGTTTATTGGCCAGACTCTTCTTCATATAAAGGGAATCTAACTTCAACCAAAAACCTATATCGGTAGTCTCATGGACTACTTATCAGGCACTTCACACATCAAATATAACTGAATAGCGGAAAAGGATTTTTCATCCAACTCTTCCTAATCGTCATCTGACATATTTGTAAGTTTCTTTGTCTAGCCAAACAAAGCTTTCTTAATGTGAGAAAGGCTTACATTTGGAACTTCCAAATAGAAAAACTAATTTTTCCTTCGAACTTGTCAATGTCGAATTTGGTTGAAGGAGACATGACGACAAGACTTGATTGATCAAAACAAACCTTAATTTGATACCAGTTTGTTGTGCTAGTAGTTACAGAAGTAATGGAATCAATCAAGTAAATAAAGAAAAATAGTAGAATGACAAAGAATTTTTATATAGGAAACCCGAGTGCTGGTGCCGCATCCCTCTACTATAGAGTACATACCCGAACATCCAGAGGATATTCAAGTACATATCCTATGGCAATGGTAGGCTAGACTTGTCATAGGTAGGCTAGATTAAACCTAATCTCTTAAATGGCATCATAAAGAAAATACAATACTTAAAAACCTCATCTCTTCATTTCATTCATAAAGGTTTACATAGAAGACATTAAAAACTAATATTTACAACCTTTATACACAAGTTCTACATGTCATAAGTAAACTACTTAAAAAAGAACTATAACTCCTTAAATGCCAACTGATAGACCTTTGAACCATATCGTTATCCAAAATGGTCTTCTAGAAGATCTTAGAAAGTAGGTCTCCTGTCTCGTACCTGAAAATATCAACGTTGCAATTTGGTTGAGTTTTGCAAACTCAATGAGAGAACCATCATTAATGATCTCACTCTAGGCAAACACACAAATATCATACAATCAACCAATTCACAACATTTTCGATCATAATAAGACATAATGAATGTCATACATATCACATACATTCTTTCAAAACTTGTACAACCCAATCAATCACATTATCATGGCATATCACTTTAACATCACAACTTCAGAAAAGGTTTCACAAGCATATATTTCATAATCATAAATATAAAAATGCAGATGCATATGAGACTCCAGATTTGTTATTATTTGTTGTGACCGAGTGCCTTTCAGCTATAGATACAGATACTGGCCTATTGGGCTCAGTCGGATACAGAAATCACGGAGCAAAGCTCTCCGTGCAGAATTCTGAGCTTAAAGCTCTTTCAAACTGGCTACTCTGATCACAACGCCTTTAACTGATCATGCATTTAATGAAATGCATCAGATAACAGAATATGCCATGAATAGCATTCATATATGATGCACAGACAGAATCTTATATTCATAGGATCTCAGTCCGACATTCAACTTTTATTGAGTATTCAAAAATCAATCAAAGTTCAGTAGCAACAGATGTCATTCAAATTTCAGATGCAATTAGTACACTTCTAATACATTCTCGAATATCAAACTCCTCAGAACTTTAAAGTACAGAATTCATATACAGATTAGAAATTGGAAGTTGAAGAGAATTAATCAATCAAACCTAGCAAGATCATCTAGGTTGACTCACAAATGCTCCTTAAGCTTATTACCTTAAAGTCCAGGCAATACCTAGAAGCGGTCGCTCGACGTGCTCCTCTTTATGCAATCATATACATTTATATGTTACTCATGTGCTTTTTCATAGTAATAATCAGTCATAAATACATTTATGAATGTATCATGTATCATACATGTTCAATGACAATTTCTTGGGTATGTTTCTTTAATACTCTTTATGAACAATTTACAACACCTTTAAAACATTCTTTTAATTCTTAATACCCTTTTATTCACTTTAATTCCTTCATTCAACATCAATTAAATTCATTTAAGAGCTTATTTAAACCTACATGCCTCATATGGAAACATCCTTACTTGACTTAGGTTGAAAAACATCCAAAAAAATCACCCTTTGTTAAAGCCTCTCAGGTGACGATCGTGCCCTTGCACAATCATGACTTTCCTTTTTCTTTGTAGAGTTGTGATCGTGCATGCAGAGTTGCGATCGCGCAAATGCATGATCGTGACCTGTTGTGTTTTCTTCCGTCTTTCTTACCATTTTTGACCTAGAAACAAAAGTTTTTAGGCAACACTTTATTCTAATAAAATGTTCCTTTATCTCATAAGTTTTTAATGACATCAAATTCATACATTTTGGTTCAGTACCGTGTAAGTTATAATAAAAAACACACCATACTGTTCTCATACCTTGACAGAACACAATTCTCAACTTCAAGCCAAATTTCAAGACTTTTAAGGACAGATTTTGATGGGTGTCACACTAACAAAAAATAATTTCCTTTCCCATAAAATACTATAAATAATATAATAATGAGCAGGGTCGAACCTCATAGATCAGTGCATGTTTGTTTACTTGTCAGAAACAAGAAAATTAAATAAATATGATTTGAGATTGATTTAATGAACACAAAAAATAATCAAGAAACTAGTAAAAATAAAAGACTAAAGACAATGGGATAAAAGCCTAGCCAAGATACATTTAAGTTTAATCTTGCAATTCGATCACAGACACTAAAGATGTTCTTCGTTCATTCGAATAGAAGAGTTATAGCTACAGGTGACGTACTCAGTAACCAGCCTTTTCTTATTTATTCGATAACCCTGGGACGCCCTAGCAGATTATTTCTCTAACCGTTGGACAACTCACGAGAAATGCTCTTACAAAGTTTAATCTATGGCAGCATTAAACACGAAAAGACCTTTATCCTAGCCAGTGTACATCGGAAACGTCGTATGTCATTTAAAATAGATTACCCAATTTCATTAACTTTATAATCAAGTTAATTCGCTACTTCGATAGGTCGACAATCACGAATTTACCTACTATTCAGCAGTATATCATTATGCAAATCAAACAACTGGCCACATTGATCAATCAACACAATAATAATAGAACTATTTATAGCATAGAAATTGAGTAAATATCCAAAATAAACAAAGACAATAAACACAATAAGTCTCACGAATTGGCTAACAATTAAACATCCATGTACCTTGACTAGAGAGCGTTTAGCTACTCATTATAATAAAGAAAATCATGGTTTTTCTTGGCTGTCCACGTTTTGCCGTCAAAACCATAAAAACACGTTCAAGAGAAAACTGTTCTGCCCAAAATAACACTTAACCTACTTTCTATCAAAAGACTCCTTAAATACCCTCTTAATTTGGAAACTAATAAGCAAACAAGGGCCCCATCTTGTGCCAAAATCTATTCTAGTCATGTCATTATACTCAGGAGTGAATTCTGTCCATTGGGCTCGAGTTCCAGCACGACTGGCCTATAATTCTGTCGACTTATAAATTCTGCAGCACAGCTATGGATTACGACATGGCCATGTCATAATTCAACGTCCAGACTTCACCAATATTTCTTTTGCTCCAAATCAGTCACATTTTTCACCATTTCCAATAGCTCCACCTAAAATATGCAAACACACAAAACCCACAAAAAAGCATACAAAATGTGACAAATAACTATGCAAATGTACGCAGAGTATGGACTGAAATATGCATGAATATGCAAGTCATCAAAATTCCCCACACTTGAACAATACTTGCCCTCAAGTATTTGATTAGCTAAAAACTTCAAGATCAAATTAAAAACTTTCCAACAATCATTGCAAAACCAGAACATAAAACCCAAGATTGTGTGTGTGTGTTCTTTAATGCATATTCTATGAACAACATGAAATCAACTATTTTGTCTATAATAATAATTAAAACAGAAACTAGAAAAGAGACTACAAAATAGAGATGTCACTTATACATGCATGTTCCCACGAGTTTATTCATATATTTTTTCTCTTTTTTTGTACTTTACTGTTTCACTTGTTTAAACATTATATTTCAGTCTCTCTGTTTCCTTCTCAGGGTGGATTCACTAGTAGGTGCGAAGACCAGACACTTTTGGTGATTGTCACCGGCTAGTTATGAATTCCCTATTTCGAAGGTGCTTTGCATACTCATAACCTTGATTAAGGACAAAGGAGTAGATTATTTAGAGACTTTACAAACTTTTGAGTGCAGCAAAATATTTTGTTTATTTTTATTTTTTTAAGGTGAAAAACACACAAATAACTGTACATAAATATTTTATATTCAAAAATCTAATCACCATTCTAAATATTACAAGACAAACATAAGTATTCATTCATAATGCGACAGAATATACATGAAGTGTGCATGATAATAATCATTGGGTCTTAGTCATCAGCTAAGCAATTTTAACAAACACACCTTCTTTTAGTTTACTTAAAGAATTGAGCTTCTCAAACAAATCTCAGGCAAGCATGTTCTTTAAACATGCCAAAAGTTATCAATTTAAATTTCAGTAGCAGGGATTTGCAAAAATTGTTATGCATGATGAATGAACGCAAAAAAGAATGCAACCTCGAAGATAATTTAGCAAACAGTTCTGCTTGAGAGTTATAACATGTCCATCCTATAATTCGGGTAGAAATGTTAACATAAAACATTCATGTAGATCATGCAAGTGAAGACAAAAGGAAAACATGAATATATAAAATTTTTTTAGACAAAATGCAGCAATGCGATGTTAATGCAAACAAAATGAAATGCAAAGCCAAGCGTTCCCCTCCCCACACTTAAATATTACATTGCCCTCAATGTATAAAAATGCAAACATAGCAAATTAAAAGAGTAAAAAGGGCAAGAGAAAGCTTCACTAAGTGCGTCAAGGTGAAGGTGGAAATGGCGGATTGCCGTGACCAGTGCATCTAAACAACACAACAATATTACGCTCCATTTTCTTTAGTTGAGATGACATCTTAGAAACTAATATTTCCAGAACTCCTTATCGTCGCGACAAATCAGCAAGTTGACTGGTGATGTCAGATGGTGGGATGATAGGATCCTCCATAGGAATGCCTTCTGGTGAGTGAAACTAGTACTGGTTGTTGGGCAATTCCTTAACAATGTTCATCCTGCAAAATACTAAAAATTTCTGAAACCAAGTGAGATAAATTTAAGAGCACAAAACTAGATAACGACAAATAAAATTGGCACTAAAAATTGCAAAAGAAAACTACTAAAAAACGAAACCAACTGAAATAAATGAAACGAAACAAACCTTGGGTTGCCTCCCAAGAAGCGCATTTGTTTTACGTCGTTAGCTTGACGCGTGTCGTACTCAAGTATATTGAGGTTCATTGATGTAATTAACCTCTACTGAGTGGGGCTCAATCCTTCGTATAAAGGTTTCAGACGTTGGCCATTAACCTTGAAGGTTTTACCAGAATCTACGCTCTGAATATAGACTGCTCCATGCTCGTAAACTTTAGCAACTACGAAAGGTTCGGTCCACTTAGATCGCAACTTACCTGCAAAAAGCTTAAGGTTGGAATCAAATAACAAAACTTTTTGGCCTACCTTGAAACTTTTCGTCACAATCTGTTTGTCATGAAAGGCCTTCATTTTAGCTTTGTATGTAGTTGCATTCTCATAGGCCTGATTTTGAATTTCTTCAAGTTCTTGGAGTTGGAGCTTGCGCTGCTGTCCTACCTCATCAAAGCTCATATTGCATGCCTTAACTGCCCAAAATGCACGATGTTCAATTTCAACTGGTCAGTGGCAAGCCTTGCCGTAAATAAGTTAATATGGTGAAATGTTTAACGGCGTATTATAAGCGGTTCCGTATGCCCATAAGCGTCCTCTAGACGTTGACTCCAATCTTTTCTGTTAACATTAACATTTTTTTCCAAGATACTCTTGATCTCCTGATTAGACACCTCTGCTTAGCCATTCGTTTGAGGATGATAGGCTATAGAGGTCCTATGCATTACGCCGTATTTTCTGAAAAGTGCTTCAACAATTTTGTTATAAAAATGAGTGCCACGATCGCTGATAATAGCTCTTGGCGTGCCAAACCTGATAAAGATGTTAGCCTTAACAAAATCGACAACAACCTTAGCATCGTTAGTACGAGTGGCTTTCACCTTAACCCATTTTGAAACATAGTCGACGGCAAGCAAAATATATTGGTATCCAAAAGATGACAGGAAAGGTCCCATGAAATCAATTCCCCAAATATCAAATACTTCACATACAATGATAGGAACCTGTGACATTTCATTCTTTCTAGTAATATTGCCAGTCATCTGGCACCTATCACAAGCTTTGCAAAATGCATACAAATCTCTAAATATTTCAGGCCAATAAAAGCCAGATCTAACAGTTCTAGTTGGTCGAAAATGACCACAACATGCAAATGAGTGACAAAAGTGCAAAATAGAAGGAATCCAGTTTCAGGAATGCACCTTCTTATAATCTGATCGGAACACATTTTCCAGAGGTATGGACTCTCCCAAATATAGTATTTGGCATCACTTTTGAGTTTATTTCGTTGAGCATATGTGCTACCTGTTGGAAATCCGTTTTTGGTGATGAAATTAACCAAATCAACAAACCATGGATTACGATATGGACATGTCGTATTTACCGCAAAAAGTTGTTCATTAGGAAACTCATCTGTAACTTCTGCAGTTGGTGTTGACAGATTCGTGAGGCGACTCAAATGATCTGCTACTAAGTTTTCAGCCCCTCTTTTGTCTCAAATCTCAAGGTTAAACTCTTGCATTAGCAAAACCCAGCGAATCAACCTTGGCTTCACGTCTTTTTTGTTCATAAGATACCTCAATGCAGCATGATCTGAATAGACAATGACTTTTGTGCTTAAGAGGTATGATCTGAATTTTTCAAGTGCAAAGATTATAGCGAACATTTCTTTTTCTTTGGTTGAATAATTCTACTGAGCATTATCCAATGTTCGCGAAGCATAGTAAATGACATGGGGATCTCGTCCAACTCATTGCCCAAGGACAGCCCCTACTGCATAGTTGCTGGCGTCGCACATAATCTCAAAACGAAGATTTCAGTCTGGTGCCTTAATGATGGATGCGGTAACTAGCTTTTCTTTGATTGTGTCGAATTCTTTCTTGCAGTCCTCCCCAAACTCGAATGGCACATCTTTTTGTAGTAGACAACTCATGGGTTGAGCTATCTTTGAGAAATCACGGATAAATCTCCTGTAAAAACCTGCATGTCCCAAAAAAAAGCGAACTTCCCGCTGGTTTGCGGGGTAAGGCAGAGAACTAATGACATCAATTTTAGCCTTATCAACTTCGATTCCTTTTTCAGAAACGACATGTCCTAAGATGATTCCCTTATCTACCATAAAATGACATTTTTCAAAATTCAGCACAAGATTAGTTTCAATGCATCTTTCTAATACTTTTTGCAGATTAGTTAAACATGATGCAAAAGAGTCACCATACACAGTAAAGTCATCCATGAAAACCTCAATTATTTCTTCAACATATTCAGAAAAAATACTTACCATACATCTCTGAAACGTTGCTAGGGCGTTGCGCAAACCAAATAGCATGCGTTTGTATGCGAATGTGCTGAAAGGACATGTAAATGTCATATTCTCTTGGTCTTTTGGTGCCATTGGAATTTGATGGAAACCTGAATAACTATCTAAACAACAATAATGGGAGTGACTAGAAAGTCTCCCAAGCTTTTGATCAACAAAAGGTAAGGAATAATGATCTTTACGGGTGGCAGCATTTAATTTTCGATAATCTATGCACACCCACCAACCATTCTGAACTCTAGTGGGAACAAGCTCACCTTTTTCGTTTTTCATGATAGTAATACCAGTCTTTTTAGCCACTACCTGAGTTGGACTTACCCACTTACTATCTGAAATGGCGTAGATCACGCCAGCATCTAGCAGCTTCAAAATCTCTTTCTTAACAACCTCCATCATCGGTGGGTTCAGTCTCCGTTGAGGCTGCCTGCTGGGTTTGCACTCATCTTCCAGCAGTATTCGATGTGTGCAAATCGTTGGGCTAATTCCTTTAATATCTGCAATGGTCCACCCAATTGCTGCTTTGTTGTCACGGAGAACTCGAAGAAGTTTCTCCTCCTCGTCTACGCTTAACTGGTTAGAGATGATTACCGACAATGTTTCAGCCTCACCTAGGAACATGTACTAGAGGTGTTCAGGCAGTTTTTTAAGCTCAAGTACTGGCGATTGAACAACGGAAGGCAACAATTTATTTCTGCCAATCTGTAGAGGTATTTGCGGCATTACTAGAGCATAACTCAAGGCTGCTAGGTCATGTACTGCAGTAATCAGATTTTTAGGCAGCACCCATTCTTTTTCTAAATCCTGCAGCTTAGACAACGTGATTTCATCTGCTAAAACAGCCTGCAAAGAATCCTCAACACAAAACTCCAAGCATTTTTTGGTCAAAAGGTTAATGCAATCAATAGCAAATGCAGTACTGTAATCAATTGGATGTTTAATAGTGTTATTAATGTTGAAAGTAATCTTTGCACCATCAAACTCTATAGTTAAGGTACCCCCATGAACATCTATCTTTGTCCTAGAAGTGCTTAAAAAAGTACGTCCTAGCAACATCATTCTAGACAATGGGGATCCTTCATCTTCCATTTTGACTACATAGAAATCTGCTGGAAAGACTAGATCATTAACTTGTACTAAAACATCTTCCAGCAGCCCCTCAGGATATCTAGTACTTCGATCTGCCAAGGTTAAAACCACTCCATCTTGTTTCAATGGACCAACATTTAATGTAGAGTATATAGACAAAGGCATAAGATTAACTGAAGATCCTAAATCTAACATGACCTTTTCTATTCCTACATTACCAATTTTGCAAGGTATTGTGAACATACCTGGGTCTTTTTCGTTGATAGGTAACTTGCCTTGCAGAACTGCTGAAACATTTTCTCCCATCACAACCCTCTAGTTTGAGCCCATTTTAATCATGTTGGAGCATAACTCCTTCAAAAACTTGCAATAACGAGGTGTTTGTTTCAGCAAAGTAAGAAAAGGTATATTGATCTCCAACTTCTCTAACACCTTAAGAGCTTCTTCATCACTAATATCCTTCTTTTTCTTCGCCAAACGATGAGGAAATGGTGGCTTTTCTGGATTTGGTTCAATGAATTGCTCTACTACAGATTCTGCAGCTTTTGTTTTTGTACTGTTGCTTACGATATGGCCATGTCATATTTGCTGCGATTGAGCTGGAACTTCAATTTCTATCCCACTTCTTAAGGTAATTGCACTGATGTTTAGCCTGGGATTAATAACTGTGGTTGATGACAATTTTCGTTGATTTTGAGAGGTTGCCAACTGACTAATTTGCCCCCTCAATTCCTGAAAATTAAGGCTAGTCCGTGCCTGGAATTGTTGAAAATTAGTATTGGTCTGAATCTGCAATGCAGCAAGCTTCTCCATTGTATCCTCCAATTTTAAAATTCTGTCACCAAAATTCGGCCTTGGATATTGTTGCTGCTATTGTTAGTTGTGCGACTGATGTGAAGTCGCAGGATGGCCATGTTGTAGTTGTCCGTGTTGTGACTACCCCTGCTGCCCATTTCTGTATCATAAGTTAGGATGATCACGCCAACCCGGATTGTATGAATTAGAGAACGGGTCATATTTTCATTGAGGTTGGAAGCTTCCATTGACTGCGTTTACCTCCTCCTCGACACTCCCATCTTGGAGCATTGGACAAGCATCGGTGGGATGTCCTTGCAAACAACAGATACCACATATAGGGGCTTGTTGTCCCCTTATCACAGCACTAGCATTCACATTGTTAGAGTTAAAAGAATGTAACATATTTTTTTCTAACAATTCAGCTATCTTATCTAACCTGCTTTCAAGTTTAGGCATACCTACCTCATGAACACCTCGGGTTAAAGTTTCAGATCTGTACCCAAATTGCTACAAGTTAGCAGCCATTGCAGAAATTAAACTTCTGGCTTCATGAGGAGTTTTATTCACAATTGCTCCCCCACTGGCTTTATCCAATATTCAACGATCATTCATTAGCATTCCATCATAGAAGTACTGGATAAGCAATTGCTCGCTTATCCCATGTTCTGGACAACTGGCACATAAACATTTGAATCGTTCATAATACTCATACATGTTCTCAGTGTCCCTCTGCTTAATGCTGCAAATTTCTCTTCGTAGGCTGGCAGCTTTAGATGCAGGAAAGTACTTCTCTAAAAATAACAATGTCATCTCATTCCAAGTACTAACTATACCAGAAGGTATGTAGTACAGCCAATCTTTTGCCGATCTTTCCAAAGAAAATGGAAAAGCTCGTAGTTTCAGATGCTCTTCAGTAATTCCCCTTGGCCTAAAATTGGAACAAACCAAGTGAAATTCCTTCAAATGCATATTTGGATCGTCAGATGGCAGCCCATTAAACTTCGACAAAGATTGTATCAATCGGGCTTTCAGTTCGAAACCATCCTCCACTTGTTGATATTGAATACAAAGTGGTTGTTGCACTACAGGTGGTGCAAGCATGTCTCTGAGGGTGGCTGGATTTGCTGGATTTTGCTCTGCCATTTCGGCCTCTTTTTTAGAATCAGATACAGGAATCAAAAGATTTTCAATACTGTCAGGCAAGTTCTGCACAGATGATGAAGCTTACTGTCTACGCAGTTTGGTCGCTTTTCTGAGTTGCTTAGCAGTCTTCTCTATCTTCGGATTCTAAAGTAATTCCCCTGCAGACAAGTAACGACGCATGCAGACAACTAGAAAAGTGATCAGTAAAAAAAATAAACAAAATTTTGAACAACAATTCTCGAAAATGGCCGCAAAATTTGATAGGTGTCACACCAACAAAAATAATTTCCTTTCCCACAAAATACTATAAATAATATAATAGTGAGTAGGGTCAAACCTCAGAGATCAGTGCATGTTTGTTTACTTGTCAGAAACAAGAAAATTAAATAAATATGATTTGAGATTGATTTAATGAACACAAAAAATAATCATGAAAGTAGTAAAAATAAAAGACTAAAGATGTTCTTCGTTCGTTAGAATAGAAGAGCTATAGCTACAAGTGACGCACTCAGTAACCAGCCTTTTCTTATCTATTCGATAACCCTAGGACGCCCTAATAGATTATTTCTCTAACCATTAGACAACTCACGAGAAACTCTCTGACAAAGTTTAATCTATGGCAGCGTTAAACACGAAAAGACCTCTATCCTAGCCAGTGCACATCGGAAACGCCGTATGTCATTTAAACTAGATTACCCAATT